>JARHVA010010514.1:152500-160585 GCA_037957365.1 Torreya grandis | reverse complement strand
ATGGAAATTATTTAAACCCTATTAGAACCCTAATAAGGACCTAATGTTGAATATGTTGATAAAAATTAAAATAATGTATTGGAATGATTAGTTAACCTATTTTATTTTGTATTAAACTCTCCCGGGAACCTCTATGTGTGATTTAGTTGTCAGGTGTGTGAGTAGACCTTATAGTAAAGTGCTAATTTCTTAGAGATTTACTATAATAGTTAGATTTAACCAAGTTAAAGTATGAAAATGGATGGAGGATGAAGATTTAGACTCATTTTTTATGTCCATGAAGGTTTTTATATAGGTTATATACCTCAAGTGTGCTAAGCTAGTCATCCAAGTTAGCTAATTACTAATAGGCCTAATGGTGGAAATAGTGAAAAAACCAAGCAGTAGTGATAAGATGATTAGGAATGTGTTATCATGATAAAATGATTAAAAAAAGTGAATTGATATTTTTTTGGGGAATGGTATTTAATATTAATGTGTTATAATTATTTTAATTTAGGTATAGTGGTGAAAATGAAGAAGACAAAATGGCTTGTTTGACTTAGTGACATTTATGTGTAGTGAGGTTAATAAATTGGTCAGTAAGACCAATAAATTCCATTATAACATATGATGTTTATATTTTAATATGGTATGTATATATCATTGGTTCATATAAAAATTTAGTTAAAATGACTATACCAGTGTTGGAGGTTTGAGTCACTATGAATAATCTTTGAAGGAAACTCGCAGTTCTGACAAATTGTAGGATTTTTTTGAGTCTTTTGCCCTATATAATAAAATCTAATGAAATTTTTGAAGTTTTTTAGGTATTTTATTTTATATTTATGAAATATATTTTCATGTTTATGTGTATAAATAATGTGTTATCTTTATTTTTTTAAGATAGACCTTTCTATGTGTTTGAAGGCCTAATGTAAATAGTACTAATGTTGTTCTTCAAGTGGTGATTGGAAATAAAAAGTGTCATGGACCTAAAATAGTATTAATGGTGGTATATATGAGTGGTATATGAAATTTTCCTACCGTGTGTGGATTTTTAAATTGTTATAAGGAGATCAAAGGGTAATGTGCACTATTCAAGGCCTAATTAGATTAGGTCTCCTTAAGGCTTAAAAGAGGTTTTGGTATTTTAATCTATGTCTAACCTATTATAATGATTTATTAATGTATGAAAAATATTATGAGACCAATTTTAATTTTAATCAAAGTTTAAAACTATATATGGATGATCAAGAGGTGTGTGTTCCAGAGCATTGTATAAGAACAAGCCTAATAGGCCTAATTTGTGTGTTAGAGAACTTGAAAGTGGATGCAAATGATATTGCACATGGTTGAGAAAAAAGAAGTATTTTATACCATAAAATGAGTGTATATTATTTTTAATTAACATTTTAAAGTGTTTCTATATATGAATATCAAGGTCATTTGACCTAATCAGTCTTGAAGATACCTAATTGAGCAAAAAGGCCTAGAAGGTTGTTTGAGAGGGATAAGAGCATGAAAAGCTGAAGAGGTGGTTAACATCAGTTGGTTGATATATAAAGTTTTATAAAAGTTATCAAATACATTATGTGGTTGATTTGGTGCCTCCTTGCAAGGGGGTGCTTGTTAATGCCTAGTTAAGTGGGGGCTTGTCTAGTTGGGCTTCGTTTTCCAAGTGAAGTTGGTGCTTAAATAAACATGGTTTTTGTTTTATATGAATTTAGTAAATTTTTAGATATATATGGGTTTTATTTCCCTTGATAATTTCCCACATATATTATTTTTTCTTATGTGTCATGCTTATGTGGATAAGTGTTTATGTTTTCTAGATATATATATTTGATTGAATGATTCATGATTGCTAAAGTGAACTTAAAAAAACGTTTTGGAGATTGATTCATCCCACCTCTAATTCATTTTTATTCCAATATTTATTATCATATCTTGGTCCTTTGAAATAGGCCTAACAACCTAAAGAAGTTCCTAGAAGCAAGGATGGCTAGTAGTCAATTTCAAGGAGGTTTCTCTACCAGTAAGGCTCCATTATTTAATGAGACTAATTATGCATTTTATAGCATAAAAATGAGGACATATCTAATTTTAAAGGGTCATAATATATGGTAATTAGTTTTGGATGGATACACTCTACCTCCCACATCACTAACTGATGTAACATGTAAAAAGGAAAATGAGAGCATGTTTAAGGAAATCAATGCCATTATATGTGAATTATTAGAGGTATATTTGTGAAGGTTATGCATTATGATTCAGCCAAGGTGATATGGGAAATGCTAAAGACTATCTATAAAAGAGACACCAAGGTGAAGATGGATAAATTGTAGAGTCATAAAAGGCAGTTTGAAAGTCTGAGTATGATCAAAGATGAGATAATTACATCCTACTTGTTAAGGGTTGATGAAGTAGTCAATGCCATTATAGTATTATAAGAAGAAGTGAAAGAGTATATAGTTGTTCAAAATTTATTGAAATCATTAACTCCTAGATTTAATTCTAAGGTGTCTACAATGGAAGAGATATAAGATTTGGAAAAACTAGAAATGGATGGGCTTCATGGCATATTGAATTATTAAGAGATGATAAAAAATGAAGGAAGAACTCCCAAGAAGGAAGAAACATTCAAATTTGAGATTAAGTCAAAATCCAAGAAGTTCAAGGATGAGGTATTTTCATATGTTGATGATAATGAACTAATAGCCACGTTTTCTAGGAAATTGAGGTTTGGATCTAGTAATTACAATGGTAATTTACCTTTAAAATGTTTCAAATGTGGTAATATTAGTCACTTTATAATTGGTGACTAATATAGAGGATTTTAAGTTCCAAAGATGGAAGAATCATAAACTAGGATCATTATTCAAGTACTATGAAAATCAAATTGGTTTACTTTAAGAGAGACTAAGTAACACATTTAAGGAGTATGATGAGATCATCAACTAAGTTTCAACTCAAATGGAGATAGTCACTGCTAGCCTAAAGGCTAAGGAAGAAGAATGCATTAGGTAAAAATTAGATATATAATACTTAAAATCATATTTGAATCAAACAACTAGCAAGATGAAGACCTATGAGAAGGTTGAAAAGAGAACTAAGGCTCTAGATGACATCTTGAGTTGTCAAAAGTTTACAAGTGATAAGATAGGTCTTGGTTAAAAATAAAACCAAAAGGAGGAAACTCATGTCAAGGATAAGGATAATTAAGAGAATAAGGTCAACATGAAGAAATTGATCAAACATCCTAATGCTATGAGGTATGCCAATTAATTCAATGGTTACTATTTTTCATGTAATCAATTTGGTCATAGAGCAAGAGAGTGTAAAAGACCCTCTAAAAATTAATATGCATAGGATTATGAAAGGAATCATCAATTGAAAGGTATGAATGAGGTTATTTTTTATAGTTGTCATAATGTGGGACATATTTCAAGATTATATCCTAATAAATTTAGAAGTCCATCAAGTTAAAACAAGAGGTTTTAATCCCCTAGAGTGCAAGAGAGAAGGCAAATGAATGTATGGAAACCAAAGATAACAAAGGTGAGTCATGATCAGTTTAAAATCCCAAGTGGATTATTTTATATGGTATATCATACTTAAAATATGAAATCAAGTCAAGAATGTCTACTATCAACTCATGTTTTTTATCAAATAGTTGATAAAAAGGTTAAACCTAAGGTATAAATCAAGCCTAACAGGATCATGAAGGATATTTAGTCTTGTGAGAATATGGAGTTCTAGGAATCTCTTGATTTTGTGTTTTTTTATTTACCTATGGAAATGGGTGACTCCATTATGATTCATGGAGACACTATTCAGTTAGCAAAAGCAAGGTGGAAGCTTAGTTTGAGGGGGAACTATTCATATTATTTATAAGTTCCAAGTGTAGTTGTTAACAAACATAGAAGAGGTAAGAAAAGTTGTTTTATGTTTATAGTAGTTAGTTTTTGATCATGACTTGTGTTTTATATGGTTTTAAAATTATATTTATTCATTTGGTGAGCTCAAGTTGTGAACTCAAAGGGGGATCTTAGTAGCTTTGAGTTCTTTTACCATTTTTTAGAGTAGTTGCCAAAAAGGGAGAATGAGTGTTTTCAAAAGTTGTAGTGTGTATGATCCTTTGTAATTAATTTAAAAGGGGGAAAAATTATAGAATATGGGAGATGAGAATTATTATTTTTAAGTATTTTTTTAATTAATAACAAAGGGGGAGTTTGTTGAGAAGTGTTGTCATTGATGTCAAGGTGCATCTAGTGAAGATGCATGGTGAGTGGTCTTTGAGGCATGAGATTTTGAGCTTGATGTGACTAAGAAGACATGCGATAAAAGAGGATTTTAAGTCGATATATAATTTTAAGGAAAAATAATGTCTCCTTTATTGTTTTATGTCAAGGTTCAAGTCATTTTGAAGTTATTAGTGTTGTCACAAATAGGTATGATGGTCAAGTGAGCATTGAAGCATAGTTATGAGGCTCTAGGTTTACATGAGGACATGAGATAATGTTGATCAGAAAGAGATTATTTTAGTGGTGTGAGAGTGATATATGAATATTTTTATTATTTTATATCATTGAGGTAATCATGTTTAAGTACTAGTTCTTGAGTACAAGGTGTCTTGAGAAGCCTAGTCTAGACCCTATGAGAAGGTGTGCAAAGTAAAGTTTGGTAAATTAAGTAAGCAGAAGCCTATGAGAGGTTGTTTACAATTTTGTGATAATTTAAGTAAAGTATATATACTTTTATAAGTTTTTCAAGGTCATTTTTCAAGTTTCAAGTGCTAAATAAGCCTAGACATGGCACTATCCATGGCATGCAAAGTCCTTGTGAGAAGGTATGAGTATGGTGACTTAGTAAGATTTATTCACATAGACATGATATATTGTATATTTTTCTTGAATATGTATATAATTCATTTTATCACTCATGATATTCTCAAGCTGATCCTAAAGGGGTAGGACCTTCAGACCAAGTTTGCATCTAGACCACTTACAAACCCTACCTAGCCTAATGAGGTATCATGATTTGTTGTCATGACATATGAAGGATGTATGATAGTGTTTAGCAATGTATGATATTTATTGAATATGTAATATTTGTGGATATTTCATGGAAAGAGGCATGAAGGTCTATTTTATGGCCTAATATGGTTTGCAGGTCAAGATCTAAGTGAGAAGAGAGAGAGAGTGTGTGTGGCCTAATGAGGGGTCATGATAATATTTCAAGATTTTTGAGCTCATGTAAGAATTTTAAAAAGTGAGGTATGTTTTATCAAGTGTGATAATGAATTTTTAGGTCTTAGTGTGAAGGAAAAGGCATGAAAAGTTGGATTTAGGTCTCTTAAGTGTTTAGAATGAAGGTTCTCAACCCGAGAAGGATTTTCTTGTCCTCATTAGCTCATCAGACCTTTGCATGGGAACCTAATCTATTCATGGTATATTGGAAAGTTTCCTAGACAAAAATTATAGGAATTTTATTTTGGATTGATGGGATATGATTTATGAATGGTTGTTAAAAATGGAATTAGGTTTAAACCCTCTTAGAACCCTAATAAGTCCCTGATATTGAAGATGTTGATAAAAAGTGCCTAGAATGGATTGGTATACTCACATAAGCTATTGGGGGTTGTATTCAACTCTCCTAGGAAACTAAAAGTGTGATTGAGCTCTCATGTGTGTGAGTAAACCCTATAATAAAGTGCTAATTTCTTAAAGATTTATTGTAGTAGTTAGAGTTGACCAACTCAATGTATTAAAATGGATGGAAGATGAAGCTTGAGACTCATGTTTCATTTACGTGAAGGTTTATGGATATTTTTTATCCCTCAATTGTGTTAAACTAGTAATCCAACTATATAGTAACTAACATGCCTAATGGTGGAAATAGTGAAAAACCTAGGCAGCAGTGAGAAAAAAATTAGGAATGTGTTATCATGATAAAGTGATGAAACCAAGTGCATGGAGTGTTTCAAGTTATCATTGATTTCATGTGGTTGATCCTATCATGATGTCAAGTTAAGAGTTGTATTTGATGCCAAATAAGGGTAGTTATTATCATTCATACAAGATTGATAGTGTAACTTTGAGTAATCCATTAGAGTGTCTTGTGAAGCATTGTAAGGTATGATGAAATGAGTGATTACAGACTTGAGAGAATAGTATATGGTTGTTTGTCATAAGAGTGAGTTTAAAAATGCATCTAAAATGGAAGGAAAGTTTCAAAGTGGTGTGATACCTAGTAGGTTTAGTTAATGGCCTAGTTCTTAAGCTTACAAATGGCTTATAAAGCCATGGTGGTGATGACATAGATGTGTATAAGCTTGAAAGTGTACAATGCATTACTAAAGGCATGTGAGAAAGGTGTTGAGTTAGTCATATGAATCTTAGAGTGAGATAAAATGGTAATTCCTTCATTTTTGGTCTTATCATACTTGTATTAAAACCCTAGGTAGTATAATGAGACATCATGATCAAGTTTGGAGGATATATGGCATGAGTAAAGAGCATTAAGACCTAAGAGGATGTTTTGAGGCATCCATAGATGTCTTGATGAGGTTATGGTATCTCATATTGACCTTTTGAGAGATAAAAATGCACCATTATAGATTAAGAGAAGCCAAACCATCACTACACATCATGGAGATATGAATAACCCAAAAAGTTTGTGCATTTATTATAGGTACTCATAAAGTCAACCTTGGTCAAACCAAAACATGAAGATGATGTACTTAGTGCCTTGAAGGTGCCCTATAATTTTTATGTTATGAGAAGTTATAATATTCAATATATAATCTTACAAAGATCATATTGCAATCTGTGAAGTGAAAAAGGATGTCAAGTTTAGGCCACAGGAAATAATTGTTGAAGTTTAAAAATATGAACCTTAGATTTCAAATGATTGAGTATGTATAAGAGACTAGTCAGGAAAGAAGTGCTTGTTGAATGAACGATATTGGTTATATAAAGTTGGTTTAAAATAAAAAAAATTATTATATTCCATGAATATCATCATACAAGTGGTATTTTGTCTTAAATATCCATATAAGTTAATTTATTATAGGTCAAAGTCAAAGGTTTTGATTGTGGTTTAAAAAACAAAAACCAATGAGCAAACAAATGCATGTAAAGACAAAAATATTGATAATTTTGGAATGGTATAAAAATAAAAACTTAATTATAATATATGAAGAACAATATAAAAGTTTAATTTATTAATTATATTTTGTAAAAATGAACTTATTGCTTGTCAAAGTTGACTATGTTTTTTAGTGGACTGGCAGATTTGAGTAAGCATCTTGCAGATGTGATTTTGAGGTATTTTTTAAAGATTTTAGGAATAAATTTCATATTAATATGTTATATGTGTCTATTATTTTCATGATAATTCATTTCAAGTCAAGTTTTTCCACTTTTCATATGTGAAAATTCAAACACTCTTGACTGGTTTTTTGGAGCCTATGTGCAGTTCCAAGTGAGCTTATGAAAGTTGTTTATTTGAGGTATTTGGAATATTTTTTTATGTAAAATGGACATGGTTGTGACCATGAGTTCATGAATTTTATATCCATGTATTTTAAGTACATGTTTGTATGTAATATTTTGTCATATGGTTTAGATAATCAAGGCATACTTTTTCTATGTATGAAGGGCTAATTGCAAGTAGTCCTAATGGCATGGTTAAAGGATTAAAAAAAGATAAAAAGAGGTATGGACATATATTTATCTTATAAATGGTATATTTAAGTTTTATTTTAAGTGTTTAATGTATTGATATAGGATCATGTTTTTCCAAGGTGGCTAAGTGTAATGAGTTGCTTAAGATAGACCTAATTGCATTAGGTCTCCTTTATGCCTAATGGCTTTTGGCCCTTAAGGGGTATGAACGACTTGATTTTTAACCTATGAAAAGTGTGTTATGACCCATTAAAATGGTAATACAAGTGTGGAAATGTTTTTTTCCTACCAAGGTGGATGCAAGTAAGTTTCAAGTATAAATATAAGGAAAAATAGGCCTATTTGTATTAGTTAGAGAATTGAAGATTAAAACAAAGGATTGATTAGAAGGGAAAGGTAATTAAGACCATAAAAA
>JARHVA010010514.1:137500-147500 GCA_037957365.1 Torreya grandis | reverse complement strand
AATTTCAATATAATTTTATTTATTTTAGGTCAAAGTCAAAGGTTCTGACTGTGGTTAAAACCAGAAAAACTAGTGAGCAAAGAAATACATGTAAAAACCAAAATATTGAGAATTTTGGCATGGTATAAAAATAAAAGATGAATTAAAATACATGATAAAAAATATTATAAGTTTAATTTATTAATTAAATTATTTTAAAATTAACTTATTTATTGTCAAATTTGACTATGTTTTTCAATGGACTAACATATTTGAGTAAGCATCTTATAGAGGTGAGTTTGAGGTGTTTTTACAAGATTTGAAGAATATATTGAATGTAAATATGTTATATATGTATCATAGGTTAATTATAATTAATTTATAGTCAAATTTTCCCATTTTCATTTGTGAAAATTCAAAGACTCTTGACTAGGTTTTTGGAGCCTATTTGCAGCTTTGAGTGAGCTTATGAAAGTTGTTTGTTTGAGGTATTTTATCCTATTTTGTGATGTCCAAAGGACATGGTGGTGACCATGAGGTAATTAGGGTTATATAAATATATTTTAAGGACATTTTTGTATCAAATATTTGGTTATATAGTTTAGATATTTAAGACAAACTTTTTCTACATATGAAGGCTTAATTGCAAGTAGTCCTAATGGCATGGTTCAAGGATTCAACCAAGATAAAACATGATGTGGACATATATGAATGTTATAAAAGGTATATTTAAGGTGTAATTGAATTTTTTCATTCATTTTTAGAGGCTCATTTTTTTATAATGTGGCTAACTGTAACATGTTGCTTAAGAGAGACTTAATTACATTAGGTCTCCTTTAGACCTTATTGGAGGTCTAGATTGCACCCTAGCTGAGCACATGATTATTTAGGTACTCTTGATCAAATTTATTCCAACATGGGAATGACTCTAGGTTTTGGGTCATTTAAACTTGGGTCATGTTGTAACAAACATCCCCTCTTTCTTTATGGAAATGGGGACCCACTTTTTTGGACTATGGTTTTGATTTTGAGCCCTTATGATATGTGTTTATATGAATTCTAGGAAAAAGACTAATTGGTATTGTGTTTTTATAGGATAAAATATTTTATTATATTAGGTTCATTAAATTGGGTCTATGTTTATTGAGTTTATTCTAATCGGTCTTATGTTTTGTCCAGTCTATTTGACATAGGGTTTATTTGGGAACTTATTATTTTCAAAACTTGTTCTTTTGGGACTTATGAAATTTGTCTTTTTAGGTTTTAAGTTTTGGGTGTTTTATCCATTATCTCATTCCTTTGGCATTTGTGTTTTATACTTATTATTAATTTTTTTGTCCCATAGAGTTATCTTTGTCACGGACATTATTACAGACATTCTGTTTGAAATAATTCCCTCGATAGAATTGGGTTTGCAAGACATTTTTCATGGCCAAAATGTCTAAGACATCACTCCTTTGGCCTTTTTGAGATTTTTTCCTTCAAAAATTACTTTGATACTTTATCTCATCCCCTTTTCTGTACTACACTTTCCCTTTAGAACTTTTGTCCTAGGCCCTTGCCCTTCAGCCAAAGTCCTTCAGACATTTTGAATGACCCTTTGGCCTTATGAAAGTGCCTTTCAGCCTTTTGAAAGTATCCTCAAATATTTTGTCCCAACCCTTTTCCTAATGAAAATTACCCTTCATGACTTTTGTCACATCTATTTTTCCAGACAAATTTACCCTTTGACCTTTTTTTGAGACCATCCCTTCAAACATTCCTTTGGATATTTTGTCTGAGAGATTTTTCCCTTCACAATTACCATTTGGGACTTTTGTCCTAGACATTTACCCTATTAATTAGACCCTTTGGGAATTTTTTCCATTAATTAGATCCTTTATACCTTTTACACCTACCCTTCATATTTCTTGAAATGACCCATTAGACATTTTGAGTGAGCCTTCAGCATTTTGAAAGTTCCCTTTAGCTTTTTGAAAGTATCCTTTGGGACTTTTATCCTAGTCCATTTATCTAAGAGAAATTACCCTTTAGCCTTAACCCAAAAACCCTTCAAAATTTATGTAACCTACCATTCAAGACTCTTGATCTAGTCCCTTTTCCCTCTGGTGCTTATCCTTTGCGATAATTGTCATGGGAATTTTTCCCTATGAGCCTAATTCTTTTGGGACTTTTTTCTTGAGGACCAATTATATTCAGGATTTTTTTCCCTAGACCAATTCCTATGGACTTTATGTCTCAAACATTTTGTCTAATGAAGTTAGGGTCCCCACAATAGAAAGACTGTAACATTTCTCCCCACAAAAATTTCCTTAAGACCAATACCATACTACAAAGTGGTACCCCTGCTTAGAGAACATTTTCATTATGTTTAGATCTTAATTTAAGTTTTTGAGCCTAGGTCTAAATCATATTTTGTTCATGAAACTAAGACCTTAGGCTAAAATATTCATATAGGGTCATTTATATATGTTTCTTAAAGTATTATGATAAGTCATCTTTTCATTTATACTTGTAGGAGTAGAGCAAACTAGGAAATGACAAGTGTCTAGATTATAGAGAGTTAAACTAATGTGACCATTTCATGGACATATTTTGATGGTCATTTGAATGTCAAAATTAAGCTCAAAAATAAAAGTAAATGGGTTCAAATTATGATAGCCACATGGATGTCATCTATGGTCATGAGAACATTTTTAATGATCATGTGAATGTCAAATTTAATATCAATAAGAAAATAATAGGGGATTAAATTATGATGGTAATCTAGATGCCATTGATGGTTATGAGGACATCTTTGATAGTCACACAGATGATGTAGAGGTTGCCTTCAAAAAATTTCAACTTTTAACTCTTTACCAAAATGCTATGCCTTTAGACCCTTCTTACTAGCATTATTTGACTATTTACTTATTAGTACAAAAATATATAATTAAAATTGTCTTACCAATGATGTAGTTTCCATTAGATTGACTAGACACACTTATGTGTCAAATTAGAGAGGCCAATTCCCTGTCTAGGTTCAATTTCTAACTTTTAGCCCTCTCAACTAGCCCTCTATAGGCCTAATTCACATTATCTCACTCAAAATCCATACTATCCTATCCATAAACTTTCAAATACTCAAAAATATATTATATCATATCAATATTACTCATATTACAAGTTTTTGTGAGATTTGATCAATTCAAACTCCAAATAATGGTGAAACCCTAATTTAGGGCTTATATGAAATTGAGTCAACCCAATAGCATACAAAACCCAATTATACAAATTTTAAGGAATTTAAAGGATCCAAATAATATTTTTAATGTTTTTCAATACCCTATACAAATTTCCCAAACATCAGAAGGCATTTATCAATCTAATGTTATCAATTACCAACTGATTGTGTTTGTAATTATACACTTACAAGTCTATTTATTTATCAAGATGGATATATTGCATGAAAATATAGTCTAATTATTAATAAAATTTTAAATCACATTCATTTAACTTATATTATTATCCCAAGACAATTGATAAATGTTTATGGGTCACCTCTTTCCTAAAGCACAATCACATTGAACCATACAAGCCTATTTCAGTATATAGGGTTTTTAAACCAATTTATATGAACCAAAAATATAAATATGAATTTAATTTGAGCTTAAATATTTATTAATAAACTTAAAATAACTTTATATTCATTATAACATATTACCAATCAAGTCATTGATCATTTATTAAAAATAAGTTTATACACAGATTACCACAACCAAAAGATTTCCAAAATAGGGAATTGACTGATATTAAAATTGCATAACAAATGAATGGATTATCAATATTGAAAATTGTGATATAAAGGAAAATAAATAATCATTAAAATACCTGTATAATTATTTTCCAATTCATCTTATCAACATAATTAAAACATATAATCTACAATATAATCAAGAAACTCAGAACAAGGGTCTCAACACAAATTTCTTAAACAAGGTCTACTTGATTTATTTCCTTTGAATGTTATTCTATCCAAACATGAATATACCCATTTATCATTCAAGTTTTTTACATTTTATATTTGGAAAAATATTTGACAACTAACTTTTGGAAACCTTAGCATGGTTATATGATAAGTTTGGAAAGGTGATAATACCCAAAAGCTAATTTACTAAGCATATACCACTTTAGACTATGAAAAATGGTTAAAGAGATCTCTAGTAACATTTTAAAATTGTTTATGAAATTTATAAATCATTTTAACATTCTTTTAAGTCCTAATCACACACTAAAATTCAAAATTTTGAACTTACAAGTTTTGGTAGGAAAATCCTATATTTGAAATTTAAACTAGCTAAATGTACTTTTAGACTGTCAAATTGAAAAATAAGCATGATTAGGGTATTATAAGGTCATATAAGGTGTTATTAAACCTAAATAAATTCATTAAAGAAAAAAATTGACAAAATGTGTTCTTTAAGAGAGATGCTCTTGCATCATAATCCTAGGGAAGGACAAGAGAACTCATGGGCTACTACCCATGAGTGCTTCCAGAGAAATACATTGCTTAAATATGTCATGTTTTGTCATCCAAATGACATCCTCTACTATATTATTCTTCCAATTAACTAGATACTTGAAATACTACTTGTCTCTAGTCCTTTTAGTCACCTATTTATCCAATACGCATTCCATTTCCTATGTCTTGGCCTTAGGAAATTGCCTTGCCCAATCTAGGTTTTCTATAGCTACATAATTTGTTGTGTTTTATCCTTCATCTCCTTATTTTTAAGGGTAAGAATCTAAAACATTGAATATACGTGAAATTCTAACTCCACTAGGAAACTCTAATTTGTATGCATTGTTTGCAAACTTCTTGATAATCTTGCAAGGACCTATCTTCTTCATTTTTATCTTGTTGTATTTACCCCTTCAGAACCTTTCCTTCCTTATATGAGCTAAGAAAAGGTCCCAAACATATAAATTCACTTCTCTCATACTAAAATCTACCTTATTATTATACTTTTCAACACTAAACTCTAAATTGTTTCTCACCTATTCATGCACCTCTTTCAATGCTATTGTAAACTCCTCACCTTCTAACACTTCTATTGTCTATATGTCTGATGTATCTAACCTCAAATATATCTCTTAAATTCATGCCATATATCACTTATACTAGAATCATTCAAATGCTTATGTTGGTATAATCATTGTAATCAAATTATGCTTGAGACAACACAAGATCCTACTGCTTGGGATGGTCTGTGGACAAACACCTCAATAAGTTCCCTAGGATTTTATTCACCACCTTAGTTTGACCATATGTTTGAGGATGATAAGCTGAACTAAAACCTAAATTTGTGCCTATTTTATTCCACATTGTCCTCTAAAAGTGACCAAGAAACTTGGTGTCCCTTTATACTTATGCTTACATTCTAAGCCAATAGTAGTGCCTAGTGAGTAACTCCAATGTATTATCAAGACAAAAATAGCTTTCCATTCTTCCATTGTGCTTCTCTTTGATAATATTTCCTCTTATATATCTCTTTGATACACACAATTATACTCCCTTGAATAACAATCCATCTTAAAGTACATAATCCAACCATGGCTCCTTGTTGAGTGTACTTTGGTGCTTGCATGCATGGTAAGATTACTTAAATTCCTAATCATCCTCATACAAATATTTGAGTGCCTCAATACCAACACTCTTTAATTTAATTTCATGCACCAATAATACCTTCCTAATCAATGCATCTTCAACCTTATTTCTTTGTCCTTATTTGTGCTTGATGGTGAAAGTAAAATTTTGCATGTACTCTATCCATTTGACATGTCTTTGGTTCAACTTAGGATGATTAGATATGAACTAAAGTTCATGATTATCCATGTATACTATGAACTCCTTTGGCATGACATAATGCCTCCATGTCTTCAATGCTTGCAACATTGCATAAAACTCCATGTCATAAGATGAATACATCTTCTTAGCATCATTCAACTTATCACTAAAGTAGGATATAGGTATTCTATTTTGAATTAGGATAACCCCTATGGCTATACCACTTGAATCACACTCTATATGGAACACCTTGTTGAAGTTTGGTAATGCTAGTATGGACTGCTCCATGATTTTTTGCTTCAAATATTGAAAACTATTTTTTGCCTTCTCATTCTAAACAAATTTTTTACTTTATCCCTTGATGGTTTAAATGATAAGAGTATATATTCCACTAAATTTTCTTATAAACTTCCTATAGAAACTTTCCAAACTATGAAAATTCCTTGCCTCTCCTAATATCCTTGGTGTTGGCCACTCCACGATTTCCTTCACCTTGTTCTTGTCCATTTTCAACATGCCTTGTGAAATTACAAACACAAGATATAATAGATCCATTTTCATCAAATCACACTTCTTGAGGCTGATCAATAGCATCTCTCATTGCATCCTCCTTATCACTAACTCCAAATGATGAAGGTGTTCCTCCTTGGTTTGGCTGTAAACTAGTATATCATCCAGATAAACTCTTACAAAATTGCCTATGAAATCTTTCAAAACCTCATTCATTAACCTCATGAAATTTTTACGTGCATTATTCAAACCAAATGGCATGACTATCCATTCATACAAACCTTCATTTGTCTTAAAAGTAGTTTTCCACTCATCACCTTGCCTAATTCTTATTTGGTAGTATCCACTATTGAGGTCTATTTTGGAAAAATAAATTTCTCCACCCAAGAAATCCATCAAATCCTCGATCCTAATAAGTGAAAATATATACCTTATGGTGATCTTATTGATGGCCTTAGAATCAATGTACATCCTCCACTCACCTTCCTTATTTGGCACCAACACTGTGGGCACTACACATGGACTCAAGCTTTATTTAATAAGACCTTTGTCAAGTAACTCTTGCACTTATATTTTGATCTCAACATTCTCTTGTGGGGTCATCTAGTATGTAACCTTGTTTGGTAGACTTGACCCAAGTATAAATTCTATATGGTGTGTTATGCTCCTCATAGGTGGTAATGTGTTGGGCGGCTCATCAACAACTGTATTATCATAATTTTCCAACATTTATTGAATATTTAGGGGCAGATAATTGATCTTATTGGCTGTTATAATAGTCCTAGGCCTGATGACCAAAGTAAAGCCTATCTCTTATTCATGCATGGAATGAAATAACTCTTTTCCACTTACCAACATCACATGTGAAATAACCTGTTGTCACTCTCCTCATCCTTCAAGGGTATAAAAGTGTAACTAAATCCATCCTTCATTAAAGTATACATAATAATTATTCCATCATGAGTAGTTTATCTATCAAATTTTTAAGGCCTTATAAGAAGCACATAGCACACATCTATGGGGATGACATCACAAATCACCTTATCTTTACATGTTCCAATTAGAAACTCTACCCAACTCTATTTACTCACCAAGACTTATTATCTCTTATTCAACCATGAAACCTTATATGGAGTGGGGTAAGGTAATTTATTTATCCAAATCTTGTTAACCATTTCTATTAAAACAATATTATCTATACTTCGTAAAATAATGATCATGTTACAATAATTATCTTGGCATTTATAGGATGTCTTGAAGAGAGTATTCCTTTGTGGTGGCTCATTCTCCTTGGGTGGCTTGATCAACACCCTCCTAATGATAAATGATTCTCCCACTTCAAGCTCTAACATATGTGATGGAGAGAAAATACTCTCTTCCTCTCCTTATGGAATCTGATTTTTCCCTTCATTTCTTGGGCTTCTTGTTAGTTGGTCCTATTGACACTTCCACTTCTTATGGCTAGCATACTTGTTACACTTGAAACACTTTCATAAAAATACACTTGATCCTCTACCCCTTGATGAATAACCACCTCTTTTGAAAGGTCTCCTACCTCTAAATACACCTCTTGATTAAGTAGACTACTATTCTGAATTGTTTGATTCTCTTTGAATATTTATTTCTAAGATATTTCTTCCCCCTTACTATCCTATAACTATGAAATTTTTTCCCCTTCCTCTATTTTTATGATTATGATTAATATTCAACTTATCTTTATCCTTTAGTGCAAATTGATAGCACTCCTCTAATGTTCTTGGGCTCACAAGTGCTAACTCATCTTGCAAGTTGTATCTTATACCATTAAAGTACCTTGAAACCTTCTCTTTATCCTCCTCAATATGACCAGACTTGATGGTCATCTTATAAAACTCTTTTGTGTATGCCTTCACACTCATTTCCTTTTGCTCCAAATTCTACAATTGTCTAAACAAGTTTGTCTTATATTCACCTAGGAAGAACTTGCCTTTGAGATTGGAAACCATTCTATCCTAAGGAGTGATCTTGTTCTTCCTCTTATTTATTCTCTCATATTGTGTGTAGTCCCACCACAATGAAGCATTCCCCTTCAACTTGGTTATTTTAAACTTGACCTTATTGTCATTAGGTTACTCTTCATACTCAAAGTATTTGTCTAACTCATTCACCCAATCCATGAGTTCATCTCTATCAATACCACCCAAATAAGTGGGAAATTACACCTTTAATTTCTACCCTTGACTCATGATCACCTTCATGAGTCTCTCTACACCCCGATCTTTAGGCCTTTCAAGTGTCTCTTCTCCCTCTACTTCTTCTTGGTCTTGTGGCTCATCTTCCCTATCACTAAATTCCCCTATTAGGACTCCTCTTCTTTGGTTTTGTTCTAAAATAATTATCAATTAATTTAAGATAACTATAATTTCCCTCATCTCTCCCAACACATCATTTTGGTTCCCTTAGTTTCTTATTTCACCTCATCTATTTCTCCTAGGTGGAATTATGAAACTTATGTAGGAAATCTATCAAACAAATACCTATTATTCTCCTCACACAATAATATTATCTCTCAAACTTATTATGAAGTATCCAATGTTATATTTTATATTTAAATTATTTAAAGGTTCCCTTCAAAAAATTTCAACTTGCAACTCTTTACCAAACTCATGCCTTTAGACCCTTCTTACTATCCCTATTTGACTATTTGCTGATCAATAAAGAAAAATTAAAATTAAAATTGTCTTTTTAATGATTTAGTATCCCTTATATTTACTATACACACCTATGTGTCAAATTTGAGAGGCCAATTCCCTATCTAGGTTCACTTTCCAACTTGTCTCACTCAAAATCCATAATATATTGTCCATACACTTTTTAAACCTAAAAAATATATTATATAATATAAATATTACTTATAATATAATTTTTTGTGAGATTTGACTAGTTCAAACTCTAGATAATGGTGAAACCCTAATTTAGGGCTTGCAAGGGTCTGAGTCAACCTGAGAGCATACAAAACCCAAATGTGCATGTTTTAAGGTGTTTAAAGGATACAAATAGGATTTTTAAGTTATAATAATTTACAAAACACTATAATTCATTGATAAATCTACCGCTATCGATTACCATCTCAAAACATAATTGACTGTGTCTACAATTATACACTTACATGTATGTATACCTGTCAAGATGGATATATTGCATGAAAATATAGTCTAAGTCTTGAAAAAAAAATTAAAGAGCATTAATTCAAATTAACTTTTTTTCCCAAGACACTTGATCAATTTTTATGTATCACCTCTTTCCTAAAGCACAATCACATTGAATAATATAAGTCTGTTTCAGTATATAGGGTTTCTAAGCTAATTTGTATGCACCAAAAATCTACCTGTGTCTTTCCTTAGAGATTAAACACTCTTTAATACAATTTCATATATATATATATATATGTGTGTTATAACATATTATTAATCAATTTATTTATCATTCATTAAAAAGAAGTTTACACACAAATTGCCACAACTAAAAGATTCCCAAAATAGGGAACTGACTGATATTACTATTGCATAATAAATGGATGGATTATAAATATTGAAAATTATGATATCAAAGAACATAAATAATCATTAAAATACATGTATAAGTAGTATACAATTCCTTTGATCAACACAATTAAAACATACAATCTGCAATACAATCAAGAAA
>JARHVA010010514.1:0-132500 GCA_037957365.1 Torreya grandis | reverse complement strand
TTCCAACACATAATTATTATTTTAGAAAAAATGGGCCTTCGATCATTCCATTTGACCTCCCAAAATCATTAAAACCTAAGACAGACTTGAAAAAAGGTAGACTATGTGTATGATAGTCATAAGTTGACTATGTATTTCCCTAGGAGAGGGTTTTTATGATATGATCATTTAATTATATAACCTTATGATATTTTGATTCCATTTTACAACCTATTCCAATCACTTTCTCACTGTAACCCTTGATGAAACCCCTCCAATTTGTACCCTATCTGACTAGTTAATGTATTTAAATGTGTTTCTTATTTTGAACCCAAAAATGGTTATTATAGGTGCATGTTTGCTCAGTTGGAATTTGATATTATTACATAAATACCTTACTTGAATATTTGAGGTTAAATATCAATTATTTGGACATGTGTATTCATGTTTAGACAATGCCAACATTAAGAATCATCATGCTTTATGCTCACTACCTTTCTCAATTAACTATGTTGGGAAAGGTGGAACCCTATAGGTGGATATTATTATATTGAAAGGATACACATAATTATTTGATCTCATGAAACATTTTAAAACATATCTCATCTTACAACCTTGGTGATTCCACCTCAAACCTCCATCTTAGACATGTGCACTTATAGCCAGTTATAGGTGTGTATTCCTGAATGGTGGGATACCTATAGGTGTTTATGAGAAACAAGAGATGGTAAATCATCATCCTTAAGTGATAATTTATATCATAAATTTAACTTTTACTATTTGGCACCATTATATCATATTGGCATAGTCTAGGTTTGCAAATTTGGGTGAAAGGTCTCTTTTAGGATCAACCCTGTAGATAATACTACTTGAATTTAGTGATTTTGGGTGGATCTTTGGGATCCTCTAACATGAAAACAAAATGATCAAATCGCCTAATTTATTTTTAAAGTTTTGATCCTATGATAGGGAAATAATTCAAAGACATTTACAATCTTCAAAACTCTTGACAACACCTTTATAAGATATCCATAAAATGGTTTGAACCTTTATTTTCCTATTTTAGGGAAAAGGTCCTTGAACTCAGTCCTTGATTCCTTGAACATGGTTTCCAACTCTATTTTTTCAATCTCACACCTCAAATGGGTCTAAAATATTATCACTACATGCTAGGATATCAATAAGGTTTTCAAATTGATCAATTTCCTTCATATAAGTACCTTCATACCTTTTCTAGTGTCATCTATAAATGGACATACTAGTGTACACGAAGTATGTGTGGAATATTAGGAAGTGAGAAAAAGATATAGATCTTAAAATGAATCTTAGATATATTTCAAAGACAAAAAATAGAGTCTTTTAATTTTCAAGGAACATGCTCAACTCAAATGATCCTTTTCAATAAGAAATCCTCTTTGAGAGCACTTATAGGTGCATATTAAGTTACTTGCAGGTAGTGAGCAGAATATAGATAGTGTGCATTTTTTAAACCTCATGAATAGATAAATAATATTTACCAATTTACCAAATGTTTGTTCATCATTATGATTATCTTATAGCTAACTTAAAAACATCTATTCCAACATGATTTTCTTACTTCATGGCACTCGTACACCTTCATTAATGGTGGAAGGCTATATATGTTGCATATGATTATAAACTCATGGAAATGGATTTGAATAATTATGTTTAAAGGTAAAGGGAATAAATATCACATTAAAAACATGAAAAATGACCTATCATAACCCTATTAATCCATGATCAAGGATGAAGATCATGAAAATGGTGGAAAACTACATGTAATAGAGCATAGTGCATTCGCTTGCAACCTAAGTTACTTTTCTGATAAAAAACCATGAAGCATGAAATTAGGAATGTATATAATCTTATAATAAATCAAAAATCCTCAATATTCAACATCATTATCTAATTTTTATGGACCTATCCAGAATAGATCAAAACCTATAGGGTGCAGGAAATAGTGAACAAAAAAACATAGGCATCTTGTAAAGGATGGTTCATAAGGCATGGTTGACAAGTATTTGAAATATTATTATGTAAATTTATCTATCTAAGTTTAATACCATCTCCAAAAATCATTTTACTTGAAACCTCTTCAACTATCCATGCTAAGCATAAACTTACTGACCACTTCTATGTGTTTAGAAAGGCAAAGAAGGAGTATAATGGTTTTATATCAAAAATGGAAATTATAGAGAATTTAAAGTGTGAAAATTAACATAATTAAGATTAATATATATTTAATGGCCTTCTCCCATGTGTCACATTCCATCATGGGTGGTACAAGTGCCAAACTCCCTCTTTTTAGTTGGTTTCTTGATCTTCAGTTAGATAACCTAAAAGATTTAGATGGGTCTAACATTAATGATAGGTAATCTAACTTATTGGACATTTAAGATTAAATAATGAGACTTGGGAACCTTGAAAACTATGCCACTTGCATTTATGACCCCTAACAACCTATTAAATGACTCAAAATGACATATTCACAAATTAGACCAAGACCAAGGCTAATATAGCATTAAATGACATCAAAAGATCTATAATACACCCTATGAAAAAATATTATACCCATAAAAACACCTAAAACTAAAGTTTTTACCTATAGGGGCCCTAATTTGACCTACAGGGTCAAATTTGGTCAACAAATTAGTGACTCATAGGGTTAGTATGCCTATTATACTAACTAGACCAGTAGCCTTATCAGTCCATGGAATGGGGGGTAATCTAAATTCTGAGATAAACAAAAATACCTAACACTTGACAACAAGTATTTTACCAATACAATATAACTAATTACACCACCCACACAAAATAAAAGACACACATAAAGTAAATGCAAACACATATGTGCTTCATGAGTACTTATGGAACACACACACTAAACTAAAGAAACTAACTCAGAAACTAACCTAAGATTAAAAATCCCTCTTGCATCAAAGGGGAAGTTTAAAACCCTTCTTGATTCATGACATGAAGGAATGAATGAGACATATAGTCTTTTGATCCTTGACATTAATGCCTCCAAAATTTTCATGATATTTGCCAACTTCATTGGCATGATTTTCAATGATAACCAAACATTTAGAAAAAAATTTACTATGGAAATGGATTATTATTTCATCTAAATATCCTCAAATTTCTCATATGGATCTTCAATGATAACCTTTGATGGTGGCTCAATAAGGCATACCTTCTTGATTTCCATAGTGATCTCAATAATATTGGGTTTCTTTTCAGTTACAAGTTCTTCTAGCTCATAAAGGAGATTTGCATATTTTGCTCAATATTGGTCATTATCCTTTATGGAAGAATATTTTTGCATCTTATCATGTACTAGACCCTCAACTTGGCAAAGCTCTTGAATCTCTTGAAAGAACTTCATTTACCACTACCAATTATCTTTATCCTCTTTATCATCTACAACCACTACCTCTTCAATTTTCTTTTATTGATGTATGAGGTCATAAATTTTGTGTTCCTCAATCTCTAATGAATTTGAGAGTGGTTAAAAATTAGGCTGAGGTACTGGGTGATCTTTAATAACAACTTCCACCTTGTTCTCAAGAGATTTTCCTAGGACTACAAACTCTTTGAGGATGATCCACAAATGTTTGATCAGATTATAGTCTTATTCAAGTACTTACCTCTTAAAGTGTTTGTCACATTCCTCATAGACAACTATAAAAGAGCCTTCAACATGTTTCTTTTCATACAAGAAGGTAAAATTACACTTTTGATCACTAAAGGGAGTCCCTATAATTATTTCCTATTCTTAAACATTTAGTACATCTTAAGGGATATTAAGTTTCATATAATATATCATAACCTAAATTTTATTCTCAAGGGATGAAATATCTTCCATCTCCTTCTCTTTCTTGGTGATGCCAAGACTAGGCATTTTGAAATCAGGTGAACTATCCCAATGAGGATGCCAAGGAGATACACTTTTTTAAGAAAGAGTTATAAATTTTCCTTGAACAAAATTCTCCTCTTTAGGTTCCCATACAATAGTTCCATCAAGGAAAATATTGATAGGGTGAGGACAAGATGAACTAGTTGGTGGAGGTGGAACATATTAATCAAAATTAGATTGAGAGTGAAATTTAGGGGATTATTTTGGAAGCTCTTGAGGAAGAGGAGGAAAACCTTGGGCTAAAAAAACTTGATTTTATTCATTTAATTTAAAAATCACTTAATTTAAATCTAATTTATATTTAGCACTCTCTTGAGGAAGGTTAGATGGGGTTTGTTTAGGCATATGATCTTCTTTGGGCTCTAAACCTTCCATCACACCTTGACTTAACAATTTCATCCTTGATTATAACTCTTCAATTTACTTGGCTATGTTATCTTAGAAAAGTATCTCTTGAATTTGATAGGAATCATCATGAGGTTAAGGAGTATAAGAGAACTAACATGGAAGACAATAGGTCTCTTGAGGAAGGGTGGGAGGGGTTTACATAGGATCAATCTCCTTCTCAACTTCACACTCTTTATCAAGACTTTTATCTCATTTCTTTCCCCATGATTCCACTACCTTATTACAACTGTAGGATGTTAGGATTATGAGTATCTTATTAAGGTAGTGATTCCATTTGAGAAGTGGATGAAGTGTTTAATAAATTTGGGATCTCCTTGGGCTTGGATTCTCCACCTCATCTCCAACTTAGAATCTCATATCTAGAGGTCTCTTATTTAGGTGGGGATGTAATGGGAAAGGGAAATGAGGGATTGAATTTCAATTAATTTACTAATGATATGGATTATTGCATCTGCCTATTGTCTAACTCAATCTTCCTATCAAGATTTTCTTTAAAAACCAAGTTTATCTTTCCAACTCTCTCCTCTAATTGATTGGTAAAAGAATGGATTTGATTAGCTTGATTGGGCTCATGAGTATGGGTCAAGTAGGACTAATATAAATAATGAGGAGGTGGATATGAGGGATGATGGTTTTGGTGAGGTTACTCCTCATGAATTCTTAGCATATCTTTTAAAGATGCAATCATACCACCCACATATAACATCTCACTTGTAAGCCTTTTCCAATTGGATCTCTCAATAACTTCCCATTATCTTTTAACTAGATATAATTCATATTCACATTATGAATGAGATAATTAGGAACATCTTTACCATGTCCCCTTAGTGTATCAAGCTCTATCATGTACTTCTCATAGCCTAAGAGAGTTTGTTTGAAATTGGAAATGGAATAAGTTGAGAAGTGGTTAGGTTGATTAGGAGAAGTAATATATTGAGGAGGCAAGCTATAAAATAGATAAAACTCATGGAAAGGTTGATAAGGGTCATGTTGGAGTTGATAAGGATCATAAAAAAGGTGATATGGGATGCCATAATTTTGATAAACCTCACCAACTTATGTAAAAAAATACTTAACACCAAAGTCAACCATGGAACTTCATTAGGAAGCAAGAACACAAGGAATGACTATCAAAAATATTTAAAATTAATAGATTGGATGCTTGAATAGTTGATGTAACTTTAGAGTCACCATTGATGCTTAGATAGATGCCTCCAAAGGTTAATGTGTTAAAATACAATACCAAAAATACTTCAACTTCTTGGACTAATAGTCCCATTGGGCATGAAAAAAATTATTGTCACTTGCATTTTCACCCTTTGAGTGGATGTCTCAACTCTCCTCATCCAAGTGGAATAATTGAAACTCTTCTAGGTTATGGGTGAGCCTAAGAATGAGGTGAATCTCTAGATAGGGTTATCTCCCTTGATGTACTACTTATATATCACTAATATACCTATGATTGTGAGGTAAAAAGGAGAGAGAAAACTAAAATTAAACTATCCTAAGGATGTGATACACAAAATTAGTTGATGACTACCAACTAGCTACATGTTACACATGAGAAAAAGGGACCAATCAAACATACACTTCTCAAATCTACATCTTCTCACATCAATATTTCATTATGAGGCTATGGATGAACTAAAAGGACTAGACAATATATTTAGAATGACACTATTGAATAGAATAACTCACTTAACCTTGAAACTTACTAGAATACTTCACACGACCTACAAAAAGAAGCTTTCCAACTACAAATAAGTGAGATAATCAAATAATAATGCTAAAGAAATAACAAGTCATCAATAAGAAAAATCAATCATCCAAGTGAACACACTATGAATAGTCATGTAAGAGGTAAAAATAAATATCATTTATTGATCCATGGTATGAAAATGAGTAGGGCTTTGACATACTCAAGTGGAACATAGTTTACAAAGACGAAAATGGCTAGTTCTTATAGAACTTGAGAGAAAGATGAGAAGAGAGACATCCAAAGGTCAAAAGCACACCTATAAAGTAGAAAAAAATATTTAAATATGTATGAGAATAAGATTTGAAATGAACTATGTAAATTTAGGAAGCGCAAGTATCATCCCAAGTCATGAAACTCTTGAAATGTGGTGTAGAAGTTCTCATTTTGGCTCAAAAAATTGCCTTCATGATTTATCCCTGTTTGAACATCCAAAAAATAACTAGGGATAAGTCTAATGAATGGAATGAAGTTAAAGTGTTACAAAATTTCCTCTCCATGCATTGGTTTTAGTCTTGGTCATTTGGAATCATCTAGAAATGAGCTATCACTACCTGCACTCTAAGAATACTTCTCTTTCAGTCACCCCTCACACTTGAACTCAAAATTGGCTTTAGTTTTTAATGAAAATACATGGGATGGAGTGAATGACACTTGGAAATACTTTTAATGTCCTTATAATTCCTAGGCACACCTTAAAAAACCATCCACATGAAGTTTTCACACTTCTCATCATCATGTTCACTATGCCAATTTTGACTAACTGAGATGAGAGCTATAGTAGGAACACATAGGAGTTATTCTAAGGAATTAAATTTACATTGGGAGTTATAATTAAGTTGTAATATTCCATGATATATTATTTTAATCTCTTAACACCCCTTAAAAACTACACAATGCATAAAATAATTAAGAAAACCCTATTTTGTACTCCATTTGTATAATTTCATATAGTCCAATAGGATGGGGAGGATTCTAAGAGAGTCTTCTACAAGTTTCAATAACTTTCATGGTCATTCCATCTCACTTGAATATCCCTCCAACCTCATTTTCCCAATCGGGTCTTTATCTAAGGGTTTGAAAGGGTTTTGACCTCATTTTTTTCTTAAGCTTTGTTCATGAAGGTTAGACATTAGAAATATCAAGAAATTACACAAGACCACCTTTCAAGACCATTAAAAACTTCCCCAAACTCCTTAAATCCCCATACATAGCCTTTAAGGAGATGTCGGCACTTTAACCTGGCCTATTGAGCTTGTTTTCTCATTTCTTGCATGTTTGAGTTGTCTTTAAGTCAAAAGTGGCCTTTTTATGGTTTCACCTAAAAATTTAAAGCTTGAACATGTATAAAATGACCTCAAAAACATGGCCCAATAGGTTTAAATTCTCATTTCGTGTTATAATTAGAAGTGACTCTCCATTTGACCTCTAGGCCTACACCCTACCTATTAGGCCTAAGTGTAACTATTATGGGTTTATAACACCTATTGAGTTTCCCCCTTCTATGTGTTGACAATTTTTTGCCCAACAGGCCAAAAAATTAGTCCCCTTCTGTCCCTACTATTCTAGGCCATTTCATTTTCTGATTTTACATGAATCTATTCATTTCCATGGACTCTACAGGTCTAAATCTATGGACTCTATAAGCCTAAATCTATAGACTCTGCAGGTTTTGGATTTCTACGAACTCTACAGGTTAGTCTTTGGCGCATGGAAAATCAGTTCCAAAGAGAGTGCTGGGTTTTACAAGGCTTCTTTGAGCTCTATCTAAGGGAAAAATCATGAAGAAGGTTGGCATCATTGAACTATTGAACCTAGTTTAATGCTTTGGTTCAATGCCTAGTTCAATCGTATGGTTCAATTGGGCTTAGTTCAATGCCTGGTTCAATCGACATTTTAATCGCTTCATTTCAAATCTTGGTTCATCACTTCAAGTCCAGCACTTCAATTTATAGGCTTGGTTCATCACTTACTTCATTGCTTGGTTCAAAAAAAAGGTTCTTTGGTACTTAGTTCATCAGTGGGTTCAACCAATTAGTTCATTCAGTTGGTTCAATGCACTGGTTCATCACTCAGTTCAACGTCTTGGTTCAAAGGGCTCGGTGCACTTCATTAAACTGTTGAACCAATTCAATCATTTGGTTCAATGCCTTCAATTCAATGAATTTATTCAACAAATTAGTTCAAAGGCTTGGTTTAACGAGCTCAGCATGTAATGGTTGAACCAATTGAACTGATTGAACCATTAAACCATTTTTGGTTCAACGGGTTGGTACAATGGCTTGGTTCAAGGGTGTGCCCTATAGCCAAAGGGTAGTTCAAGATTTGAAAAGCCCTTGTGGAGGATAGTTAGAGTTCAAAGGTCATATCCAAAGGGATTTTCAAAGTGCGAAGAAGACCAAAAAGCTGAAGGACACAACCAAAGGTCCAAAAGCCCTTGCAGAGGGCAGTTCAAGTCCAGAAGCCCTTACGGAGGGTAGAGAGAGATTTTAAAGAGCCTGATAGAAAAGACAAAGAGCGGCCAATTCCTATAGACTTTTTGTCTATGGGAAAAGGCCAAAAATAGAAAACCCATGGAAGAAAAGCCACAAAAAATGGACCTGATGAATTTTGCCGCGGACGGTGACATCCCGAAAGTCATCAAATTTAAGCAAGTGAACTAGCTATTGGATGATGGCTGTGAAAATGTCAAATTTAATACAGTGAAATATTCATTTGTTTTTGAACTGTTTGAGTGCAAAGCATGAAAGGAGCCTGAGGAATGTAGTGACCCACCAGAAAATTGCCCTCGAGGGCTGAAAGAGTAAGAAGAAGATAAACACAGAAAAGACAAAACATTCAAGTGGTGAAGAGATGGAGAGTTATTATAGATGAGTGGTGTGACCTATTTTTCTATAGTTGGCATTGATGAGGGGACAAACTATAGTCTATTTATAGACTACAGAGGTGCATCCATGTCGTTTCATTAATTCTTGAATGCCAAAGCCAATTTTGGGTGATTGTGTAGCATGGTTCTAGTAGGCCTCTTCTAAAGAGTGACATCAGTAACAGTGGTTTTCCCCTTCCCAAGATTCAGAGAGCACATGGGCCACTTAAAAAAAAGAGCACCAAAATCTTTCCCAGGAAGCACCAAGTTGCTCTTCCTCTTTCTATAAATTGTAATCTTCTCTTTTGAGAAAAGGATCTACTCTCAGCCTTAAGGTAAAACTCTGCCCAAAAATCTCTCAGGCTTATAAGGCAGAGCTCTATCAAAAATTTACCTTGAATCAAAACACAACATTTTTACCTCCATTCTGAGTTTTGAATCTTTAGTATGTGTCTATGCATTTGATTCTATGTTAAGTCATTTTCTTAATGCTTTTGTAGGATGACTTCAGCATGTCTGGTGCATTTTTGTGAGTTTCCTTTTACATGTCTATTAGAAGTGTCCCTAGAGGAGTGTAGGTGAAGTGGATAGGCTATTGCAGTGTGTCCCAAAACACCTCTAGTAGTTATTTCCTCCCTGTATCTCCATGCACCCCTGACCCACTGATGCAAAAGGTTTTCTCACTTCAAAGAAAGTGTATAACCACTTCCTTTTGGTGAAAAGTGTATATTTGGGCTGGGTGGATCACTTTTTCTAGTGTATCACCTCTTTTCATTCTTATGCTTAGGCTTTGTTTTTAGTATCTCTCTCTCTGTTTTCACCCCCCCTTTTTTTCATTTTATTTGTTAGCAGTAGGGGAAACTAGGGCCTAAATGATACATCAGAGGGAGCTATCCCTTATCTAGAGACTCTCCCCTCCAGCTTCACCAGTCCCATAGGTGAGAAGGGAGTTTCCATTGTTGCGTGAAGAAGGTAGGAGCTCAGCCTCCTACCAAGGGTGTAATCTTCTACGTCAATAGTTTCTGGCATGCCTAGTGGGACCAACTAGGACAAGTTGTGTCCAAAGAGTTGAAGAATTTTCGGTGTGTTCTTCAACAAACCAACCTTTAGAGGCTTTTGCATCAACACCAATGGTGACTCTAAGTTGAATCAGCTGGTTAAGTATCCCTAGTGCCATTAAGAAATCACTTTTGTATGTATAATCCCTTTGCACAAAATCATGGACCTTGTCCTTCCTATAATTTTGATCAAGCTCAGCCTTTTTATGGTATCTCCCTAAGTAGCCCTCTTAGTTGCCCTTCAACCAAAAGGGCAAATTCCAATTCTGAGATCTTTCACCATGATGGAAACCTCCTGACCTGGGGGGAAATAGTGGAATTATGGGGTAGGAAAGAGGAGAAGAAAGGTTTTTCTCAAAACCTTAAAGAAGATAAAGCTACTCCTACCCATGATTCCTATAATCTCCAAGAAAGGCTCTTTCAAGAAGATCTAGCCAAGAAAATTATAGAGTTAGAATCTAAAGAGAGATTCCTCATCCACTATTTGATGGACAGTTCAAACCCAATGGCACATTCCATGTCTGAACACACCCCATCTACACACTTCTAGAGAGCTATCAGGCCACACCTGATATAGATGAAGTGCTGACCAAGTGGAAGGAGGAGAATCATTCGATTCTAGCTCAAAGACTACCTCCTCTTCCACATGGTTTTCCCACTTCACCCCTTCTCAAGGAAGAACCTGTTCTGCAAGAGGCAAGTGAGGAGTAGAAGATCCAAGCTACAGTTTCCCAAGGGCCTATCATGAGTGATAATGAAGAAGAAATCATCATTGATGCTTCTTGTGAAGACACCATTGACAATAGAGAAGATGTAGGTCTTGCATATATGTAGATGTTCTAGCAATATGAGGAGGAACAAAAGCATGGTGAGCTCTCTTCCCCCTTATTCAATGAACTTCCTTGTTGCTTTGATGAGGAGGATGACTATGTGGAAGAGCCTGAGTTGGAGGAGGAAAAGGAGAGATCTATCTTCCTGGAGGAAGGCCTTGAAGAAGAAAGCTTCAAACAAAGAGGTGATGTTCTGTGGGATGAGCAATCATTTTGTGAGTCCATCTCAAATTTCACAACAGTCATCCTTCTTCAAGAATTACAAGAGGAAGTAGAGGATGAGTCTAACAGAGTCTTCAATGAGGTAGAAGGAAATGAGTCAGATCATGATGCATTGTAGAGGGAATGTGCATATCAAAGGGCTAACGGTGATGAGCTAGTAGCCATTAATTTCTTGGTGAAGAGCACCAATATGAGGGAATAGCATTCAATAAGCTTCCAAGGAAAAGCAGAGTATATATATGTTAGAATCATGTTTGATTTTGATCCACTCGGATATAAGCCAAGCAAGGTGACAGGCAAGAAGAGCAAGTCACCAACTCTCTTTTTCATTTAGCTACTTGCCTAGAACCATAAGTCTTCTTATTAGAAGGGGACTTAAGAATTTTTCCCTTTGATCCAAGAGGGAGGCAAGCATTCCTGGTTAGCTTTGTATAGTAGTTTGCTTTCAATTTATTTCCTGCTTTCCCTAAGTGTAGTTTGCACATGTAGTGTTTTTAGCCTTGTGTGTTTCCCTTTGTGTGTGGGGTAAAAGATTCATGTTTGATTCTTGGATCTTTTGGGGCTGTTGCGAATCTTTGTTCAAGATACATCTGACTCCATGCCCAATGGATTGGACTGCAAGGCAACTGGTCTTTAAACATAGCAGGCATGCTTCCCCTAGGAGTCACCAATTTATTGACCATTTTTTTCCCAATAGGCCAAAAAATTGGTCCCCTTCTATCCTTGCTATTCTAGGCCATTTCATTTTCTGATTTTTCATGAATCTATTCATTTCCATGGACTCTATAGGTCTAAATCTATGGACTCTGCAGGCCTAAAGCTATGGACTCTGCAAGTTTTGGATTTCTACAGACCCTGTAGGTTAATCTTTGGCGCATGGAGAATCAGTTCCAGAGAGAGTGCTGGGTTTTGCAAGGCTTCTTTAGGCTCTACCTAAGGGAAAAATCATGAAGAATGTTGGCATCATTGAACTATTAAACCTAGTTCAATGCCTTGGTTTAATGCCTGGTTCAATTATACGGTTCTATCAGGCTTAGTTCAATTCCTGGTTCGATCGGTAGCTCAATCGCTTCATTTTAAAGGCTGGTTCATCGCTTCAAGTTCATCACTTCAATTTCTAGGCTTGGTTCATCACTTGGTTCAAACAAAAGGTTATTTGGCACTTAGTTCATCAGCGGGTTCAACCAATTGGTTCATTCAGTTGGTTCAATGTGTCGGTTCATCACTCAATTCAATGCCTTGGTTTAAAGGGCTTAGTGCGCTTCATTGAACCATTAAACCAATTCAATCATTTGGTTCAATGCCTTTAGTTCAACAAATTTATTTAATGAATCGGTTCAAAGGCTTGGTTTAATGGGATCGGTGCATAATGGTTGAATCGATTGAACCAATTAAACCATTGAACCATTTTTGGTTCAATGGGTTGGTTTAATGGCTTGGTTCAAGGGTGTGCCCTACAGCCAAAGGGTAGTTCAAGATCTGAAAAGCCCTTATGGAGGGAAATTAGAGATCAAAGTCCATAACCAATGGATTTTCAAAGTGTGAAGAAGACCAAAAAGTTGAAGGACACAACCAAAGGTTCAAAATCCCTTACAGAGGGTAGTTTAAGTCCAAAAGCCCTTGCAGAGGGTAGAGAGAGCTTTCAAAGAGCCCGATAGAAAAGACAAAGAGTGGCCAACTCTTGCAGACTTTTTGTCCACAAGAAAAGGCCCGAAATAGAAAACCCACAGAAGAAAAGCCATAGAAAATGGACTCAATGACTTTTGCCGAGGATGGTGACATCCTAAAAGCCATCAAATTTAAGCAAGTAAACTAGCCATTGGGTGATGGCCATGAAAACATAAAATTTAATACAGTGAAATATTCATTTATTTATAAATTTTTTGAGCACCAAGCATGAAAGGAGCCTGAGGAATGCAGCGACCCGCTAGAAAATCACCCCTGAGGGATAAAAAAGTAGGAAGAAGACAAATGCAGAAAAGATAAATCATTCAAGTGGCAAAGAGATGGAGAGTTATTATAGATGAGCATAGTGACCTATTTTTCTATTTTACTATTGTTTCATTAATGCTTGAATGCCAAAGTCAATTTTGGGTGATTGTGCAGCATGGTTCTAGCAAGCCTCTTCTAAAGAATGACATTAGTAATAGTGGTTTTCCCCTTCCCAAGATTCAGAGCACACATGGGCCACTAGTAGAAAAGAGTGCCAAAACCTTTCCCAAGAAGTGCCAAGTTGCTCTTCCTCTTTCTATAAATTTTAATCTTCTCTTTTGAGAAAAGGATCTACTCTCAGCCTTAAGGCAAAACTCTGCCCAAAAATCTCTCAGGCTTGTAACACAAAGATCTGTCAGAAATTTACCTTGAATAGAAACATAGCATTTTTACCTCCATTCTAAGTTTTTCATCTTTAGTATGTGTCTATGCATTTGATTCTATGTTAAGTCATTTTCTTAATGCTTTTGCAGGATGACTTCAGCATGTCTGGTGCATTTTTGTGAGTTTCCTTTTACAGGTCTGTCAAAAATGTCCCTAGAGGAGTGTAGGTGAAGTGGATAGGCTGCTGTAGTGTGTCCTAGAATGCCTCTAGTAGTTATTTCCTCCCTGTATCTCCATAGACCCCTCACCCACTAATTCAGAAGGTTTTCTCACTTCAAATGAAGTGTATAGGTGCTTCTTTTTGGTGAAAAGTGTATATTTAGGCTGGGTGGATCACTTTTTCTAGTGTATCACCTCTTTTCATTCTTAGGCTTAGGCTTTGTTTTCGGTATCTCTCTCTCTCTCTCTTTTCACCCCCCCTTTTTTTTATTTTTTTTATTAGCAGTAGGAGAAACCAGGGCCTAAATGATAGATCAGAGGGAGCTAGCCTTTATCTAGAGACTCTCCCCTCCAACTTCACCGGTCCCATAGGCGAGAAGGGAGTTTCCATTGTTACGTGAAGAAGGTAGGAGTTTAGCCTCCTGCCAAGGGTGCAATATTCTACATCAACACTATGAAAGGTATATTACTTTTTTATATATTTAATTAAAATTCTCACACCTTATTGAAAGGTTCACTCATATCCTTATCTCACTTTATCACCCTCCTTCCCCAAAACTAATAGTTTACACTCAAAGGAAGTGCCCTCTATCTAAAAAGAAATAGAGGGATATTCCCCTATTTATCTAGACAAACAAATTTTGGATGGGTTTCTCCAATCCATAAGGATGATCTATACAAAAACTAGGCCTTTTATCATTCCATTTGACCTCCCAAAAGCATTAAAACCTAAGACAGACTTTGAAAAAGGTAGACTGTGTGTATGATAGTCATAGAATGACTGTGTATTTCCCTTGGAGTGTTTTTTTATGATCTGATCATTTGATTTGAGAACCTCATTATATTTAAATTCCATTTACCATCTTATTCTAGGAACTTTCTCATTGTAACCATTGTTAAAACTCCTCCAATTTGTACCCTATTTGACTAGTCAATGTATTTGACTGTGTTTCTTATTTTAAACCCAAAAATGGTTCCTATAGGTGCATGTTTTCTCAATTTTACTTTGATATTTGTGAATAAATACCTTTCTTGAAGATTTTAGGTTAATTATAAATTATTTGGACCTGTATATTCATGTTTAGATAATTCCAACACTAAAAATCATCACCCTTTATGCTCACTACCTTTCTCAATCAACACAGTCAATTGTGTTGGGAAAGTTGAAACCTTGTAGGTAGAGATTATTATTTTAAAAGGTTACACATCATTATTTAATCTCATTAAACATTTTAAAACATCTCTCATCTTCTAACCTTGGTGATTCCATCTCAAACCTCCATCTTGGATTGTGTGTTCTTACAGTCAGTTGTAGGTGTGTATCCTTGAATGGTGGGACACCTATACGTGTTTATGAGAAACAAGATATGGTAAATAATACTCCTTAAGGTATCATTTATATAATAAAGGTTACTTTTACTATTTTTCACCATTCCATCATAGTGTCATTATCTAGGTTTACAACTTTGGGTGAAAGAAGGTCTCTTTTAGGATCAAGCCTGTAGATAATACAACCTAAATTTAGTGATTTAAGGTGCACCTTTGGGATATTATAACATGAAAACCAAATGATAAAATCACCTAATTTATTTTAAAATTTGTGATCTTATGATATGGAAATAAGGTAAAGACATTTAGAAGATTCAAAACTCTTGACAACACCTTTATAAGATATCCAAAAAATGGCTTAGACCTTTATTTTCTTGTTTTAGGGAAAAGGTCCCTAGACTCAATCCTTAAATAATTAAACATGATTTATAACTCTATCTTGTCAATCTCACACCTCAAATAAGTCTACAATATTCTCACTACAACATAGTATATCAAGAAGATTATTAACATGTTTAATTTCCTCTGTACAAGTACTTTCATAGCTCTGTTAGTGCCACCTGTAGGTGGACATCCCTGTGTATAGGAAATATATGTGGAATAATAGGTGTTGACCAAGAGATATAGATCTTAAAATTACTCTTAGACCTACTTTAAAGATAATAAATTGACTCTTTTAATTTTCAAGGACCCTACTTAGCTCAAATGATCCTTTTCAACAAGAAATCCTCTTTGAGAGCACTTGTAGGTGCATATTAAGTTGCTTATAGGTAGTGAGAAGAATATGGAAAATGTGCATTATTTATACCTAATTAATAGACCAAGACTCTTTACCAATTTCCCAAATGGTTTCTCATCAGTATGATGGTGTTGGAACCAACTTTAAAACATCTATTCCAATGTGATTTTCTTCCCTCGTGGCACCTATACATGTTCATTAATGGTGGAAGACTATATATGTTGCATATTACTAAAAAATCATGGAAATGGATTTAAATAATGAATTTTAGAGGTAAATTAATCAATAACACATTCAAAACCCCATACTACAATGGTTTTTTTCAAAAATTCAATTGATGATAGGGTCACCCTCCACGACATTACAGTGAATCTTACTGAGGAGTTCATAGCAGAGGTTACGGGGCTTCCAATGGAGGGAATAAAATTCTCTAAGCAGACCAACATTTCAAATGAGGCTTTTTGCAAATTCCCAAAGACGGATGTTAAGGAGCAGTAGTTAGAAAAGAGTGGGGACTTTTTTGACTTGGAGCAGATCAAGGGTATCTGGAGAGACGTCTTATGCTGTATCCATGAGTATTTCATACTTGATGGAAGAAGCAAAAGAGTCCACAAGTTTCATTTTGTATTTCTGAATCACTTCAGACACAAAGTAAGAATCTCCTTTCCTTTTTATTTGCGTTTCTCTTTGCTCTAAAGTCTATTTGCTCATAGGAAAAAGGAGTCTTGTCCTATATTGCATGAGGGATTAATTCTAATAATAGAAGGTTACTGTAAAAAAAAGGCCATTGTCATGAATCCTTATTCAAAAAAAAAAAGGACTTACAGAGTAACAAGAATGAAATAGTAAAAGGGAAAGAAAAAGCTAAATTTAAAGTCCCTAGTTTTAAAAATTAGACTGTTGATGAGGAAACAGAGTGGGAAAGCACTAACAATTATGAGGAGAGCATGGAGGAAGAGGGAGGAGCAGAAAGTAGGCAATCAAGTTCCAGTGAGGAAGACGAAGTTCAAGACAAGAATGAGAAAGGAGTCACTATAGAGGAAAAAGCTGAAAATAGTAGCCATGATCCTGAGGAAAAACAACAAGTGTTTGAGGAAACTGATAAAGATTTGGATGATCCTTTTGAGGACCCTGCTTCGATAAATGAGAAGGAAAATCTAGCTCAGGTCACCAACCAAGTAACAGAAGCTCAAGTTAAGGATGTTAGTAATGAAAATGAAAGCCCTATTGAAACTAAGGAACATACATGAATGGAAAGGGAGGGTCACATGGAAGAAGTTGGAAATAGTCCAAAAAAGAATATAGAATATTGGAGTGATATAAGGTAGAATGATGGGATGCACCCACCTATGAGCTTGGCCAATTGCAAAGCAGATGCTATCCTTCAATTCGATTGATGGATGTATAAGGAAATAATGGAACTCAAGAAGAAAATGGAAATAATGGAAGGTAACTAGGAGGTAGCTTGGAATAAAATCAATAACATGGAAAATTAGATGAGGGATATTCCTATCAAACTCAAAAACTATGAGAACAACCTAAGTGAACTCATTAAGGAAAGCAGAATGAAGATGGAGGAGGTTACATCTAGCATAGGTGCTACTACTGTAAACATTGGAAAATGAGCAAATGAGGAAATCAAATCCTTGGAGGGGCCTAACAATAGAACTAGATAGAGCTCAAGAAATAAATCAATGCAAGATGGAGCCAAGTCGGTGGCTACTGCCATTTAGGACACTGCTGTGAAAGGTAAGGAAGCAGTGAAGATGATTTTGGAACTAGAAGAATAGATCCAGGTTCTTTTAGGTGGATGTAATTTTTGGTCTCGTTGCCTGGTTTTTTGTATCCTCTTTACTATGGAGTTTCTAGGTCTCTGTAAAACCTAGGGTTTGTCTTTTGATTTTCTTTTTTGATGGTTTTAGGTCCATGTAAAACCTGATTTTGATACTTCTTTGAAGTAGGTTTTAGGTTTCACCTATGGACGTTACTATTTCATCCTTCTCCCTTTGTTTCAGGATTTTGGGTTCCCTTCAAAACCTATTTTTACCTTAATCTAAAACATGAAAAGTGACCTATCAAAACCCTCTAAAGCCATGATCAAGTATGAATTCCTTGAAAATGGTGGAAACCTGCCTTTAATGCAACATAGTGCATTCACTTATAGCCTAAGTTAATTTGACCATATAAACACCATGAAATATTAAAATAATAATGTATTTCATATAATAAGAGAGGTAACATTATCTATAGTCAATATTACTAGCTAATTTTTATGGACCTATCCAAAATAAAGCAAAACCTATAGGGTGCAAGAAAAAATGAGTAGAAAAACATAGCTTATAAATTATGGTAAATAAAGCATTGTTGACAAATATTTGAACTATTTTTATGTAAATGGATATATCTAAGTTTAATACCACCTCCCAAAATATTTTTATCTGAAACTTCTTCAACTATTTGTACCAAGCATAAACCTGCTGACTACTTTTATGTGTCTAGAAAGGCAAAGAAGGAGCATAATGGATTTAGCTCAAAAATTACACTTACAAAGCATGCAAATCATGTAAAGTAACCTAATAAATATGAATATATGTTACATGTCCTTATTCTATGTGTCACCTTCCCTCATGGGCCATACAAGTGCCAAACTTTCTCTTTTTAATTGGTTTCTTGATCTTCACTTAGATAACCTATAAGATTCAGATGGGTCTAAAATTATTGATAGGGAATAAACTTATTGGATTTTTTAGAGGAAATAAATAAACTTGGGTACCTTGAAAACCATGCCACTTACATTTATGACACTTAAAATCCTATTAAATGACTCAAAATGACATATGACTAATTAGACCAAGACCAAGGCTAATATAGCATTAAATGACATAAAAAGATATATAATACACACTAAGAAAAAATATTAGACCCATAAAAAATCTAAAACTCAAGTTCTTACCTATCTGGACCCCAATTTGACTTGCAAGGTCAAATTTTCTCAACATAACCCTTTACTTATTAATCAACCAATGGCTTAACAACAACCCTAGTTAGTTGGATCTATTATCATTTTCATAGGAGATGTGTATGATTTGCCTCAAAATCTCAAAAAGTATTTGACATCTTATTCTCCTTCAGGAGTAAGGATAGTAGAGGAACATATCAAATCATTTAAAGCTTCTTTAAGACTAATGAATGTCATAGATGAGGATCTTACATGTATATTATTCCCTTTTACTTTGATGCATGTTGCTTATGATTGGTATTTAAATCTAATGGAAAATTCCACCACTTCTTAAAATGAATGTCAATCATCTTGTCTTGTACAGTTTGGATAGGTCACAAATATTGGTTTGGTATACTAGTACTTCACTAAGAATCTCATTTGTACTTTCAATGTAAGATGGTATAATATATACAGCTAGTTGACCCAAAGATATAAACCCGAGGTGGTGTTAGAAATGGATATGTATAAGAACACCTTGGATCCTACCACTACTATGTTCTTGAGAAGAGAAATTACAACTAAAAATTTGGTGTTAGCATTTGAAAAGGCTATCAACATAGATAAGGAGCTCAATATTTAGACACTTGGAGTGCCTAACATCAGCAATGGTTTTCCAACATGAAATCTAGTAACACATGCAAGGTAGAATGTCCCAACATTCAATCAAAACCAGTTATAAACACTACCTCTTTTGATGTAGATAACATAGCTAAATTTTGGTCACTTAAATAATCATGTGATGGGAAATGGTTATCAACAGAACAAACAATTAGCTACACTTCCCATTTATATTTTACAAGGTATGGATTCCACAAAGATAGAGTTGGCTTTTATTTAAAATATGGTTCAAAATTTGAGCAACAATTTCTTGAATATGTAAAGGAAGATGGGAAATGCAAATGACCTAATTAGAAATCTGAACACTACATTCCAAAGATACAATAGACCATTCAACAATCTTGAATAACCTAATAAGTTTCTAGAGATCAACATATAAAAAATGACTCTTCCTAATTAGTGTAAAGTTCATAATACTTTTGAGCATGGTGAGTTCAACTACATTGAATTTTTTTTAGCATTCAAAATATTTTGAAGATAGGTGGTTAGACAAGATCAGATACATAATCAACCTGAGCATCATTTGGATCATGGCTCTTTAAGCATTGCAATGTTCATCAAAACTCATGAGTTTCTATTTCTAGGTGAAGATGATAATGAGCTAGAGGACAACTTGGATGAAGTTCACACTTTCCAATAATTCTAGAGAGGTGCATATAATCTAAGGAATAAGTAGCCACTTATAAAATTAACTCCTTCAAATACCATAATGATTCCTCCTAATCCTAAAACAAACAATAATCCACCCCCTCCATAGGGGAATTATCAACAATAGAGAAAGGAAGAACAAAATAAAGGAGGATACAATATTGTTGAGGATATGAAGAAGGTCAAGGTGAATATAACTCTTCATGAGTTAGCTTAGATTACTTAAAAAAGGAGTTTTTCTATAAGTCTATTTTTGAGAATACACCTATAGAGAAAGAAAAAGCATCCATAGACAAATCAAAAGAATCTAACACCAATGTCATCTACAAGAGCAAGCCATAGGTTCCACCCTTCCTACTGACTATCAAGAAATTTGGTAAGAAAATTCATAACTATTTAGTTAATTTTGGAACATATACAACTATCATGCCCACATCCATATGTCAAAATCTTGGTATCACTCTAAGCCCCTCAAATAGGATAGTTTCTCAACTAGATAAAATATTATTACTAGTAGTTGGAGAATTGAACAATGTGCATATTCAAGTAGCATATAATCTAAGAGTCTATATGACCATTTATATTCTAGTGGTAGATATACCCAAAGGCTATGGACTGCTATTGAGCAGGGATTAGTATAAAACACTCAATAGATATATCTCTATGGACTTCTCTCATATATGGTTTCCATAGAGAGGAGTTGAAAATCAAATAAAGATTGATATAGAGTTGAGAATGAAGTATCCCATTATGGAGTATAATGTCAAGAATGAAGAGGTAAAGTATGAGTTGCCTAGCCTTGGTATTTATACATTTACCACTCAAAATCAATTACAAAAGCTAGAACTTGAAGGTCCCAGTTAGTTATAGACTCTACACTTTGATGGAACTATATCCAAGCAATGATCAGGGATGGAAATTGAGCTAATTGATCTTTAAGGTAAATTTTTTTTGTAGCATACATATTGTAATTTATATGTAGTAACAATAGAGTTGATTATGAGGCTTTAATTTTTGGACTAAAATTTACACTCAAGAATAATGTGAAGCAAATATCAATATATGGAAACTTAGTACCAGTGGTTAATCAAATCATAAATAAATTCCAATGCAAGATATCTTATTTTAAGAGATACAAGCAAAGAGCAAGGGACCTAATTGAAAGCTTTGAAGCTTTCAACATAGTAACACTTACTAGAGAGCAAAATCATATTGTTAATTCATTAGCTATTGTTGGTGATATTCTAGAGATGCTAGAATAATATCTTGATGCTCTATGTGTATCACAAGTGCTCTTAGTGCTTAAATAACACTTCTCATTTTAGAATTATGAGAATTTAGAGCATGAGTAGCAGGTTTTGGTAATCTAGTTACAAATGGTGAAATAGAGGCAAAGTAAATTAAAAAATTTCACAAATTTATATTGATTGGTGTTTGGGATCCATCGTGGTCCTTAGTTTATGCAAATTTGAAGCATATATGTTGATCTTAGTGAATTATGATCATATAGTCCTTAGTTTTTCCATATGCTGATATATGAAAATTTGAAGCATATATGATGATCTTAGTGATTACTATTCTAAATGAATATCTACAGTGGAGCTTAAACTAGAGTGATTTGGTAAAAAAGATCAAAAATAAGGGTAGGGTAGAAATAAAGTATGTGATTTCTTATCATTGCCTCAAACATCATGACAAAGTTTTATTTTCAACTGAACATGCATAAAAATATATATATAATGTGAAGTAGTAGATGCTCAATCCCACCATACACTAGACAAATATCTAAGAAAAATATAAATTAATACAAGTATGAACTAACTTTATCTTAAAAGGTTTATTGCTACATTAAAATAGTATTTGCACATCTTAATACAGAGCAAATAAAATGAAACAAATTTTAGGAACATTCAACTTATCTAGAATCAACACAAATTAGCAACCCAGTATCAAAGATGTATATTCAAAATTCATAGAAAAAAATTTAAATTCAAGTCTTAGAATAAGCAATTTAGAGAGAACAATGAAAAAACTGATACCAAAAAATTTGGACAAATTTTTAAGTATTCCTTGCTTATATTAATTGCTCAAAATTATATAAGTTTTATCTCAAAACTCTCTCCCTTTACAAAATGGTAATACTACCTTTTATAGGAGACTTATGAAGTATACCAGTCAATCATAAGATTACACATGTACAAAGATAGGGATAGATATCCTTCTTCATAGTTTTGGAATACATTTCTCTTTCCAAAATGGACTGACCTATAGGAAAATATGCTAACAAACTAACGTATGCCTTCATAAAAGAATATTCCATGTTCAAATATTACAATGATTTACATAGAATGGAATATCATTAATTATTTAGTGGGCCCTATGTTGAAGGGTTCCCTTGCTACTCCTCAATAATCTCCATAGCCCTATGATGTTTTTCAATAACTAGCTCCAAATCAATAGTTGGTTTTAAGAAACGATCATCTTCTTGGTCAGCCAAGTCATTTAAATCCCTATCATTTCTTACCATGGCCCCCTTGATGCTCTTAGCTTCAATAATATTTTTTTAATTAATGAATATCATGCCCACGACTTAGATACTATCACCTATTGATCGACCTTGAATTTACTCCTTACTTATTGCATTACTAGAGTGGACCTATGCTTTAACTCATCATCATCAATTATGCCTAGGGAGCTAGTTATTAGTTCCTAATCATCTCCCAAGAGTCTCTCTAATCTCATTAACAAAGTACTCAAACTTTGGATTTTATCAAAAACTATCCCCAATATTATGTTCAAGTGGGCTAGGATAATGGTTTTGAAGCCAATAATCCTATCCTTAATTAGTATGTTGATAATCTCCCTTATTTTTTATTCTAAACTCTACCATTGGGATAATAAACCCATGGCTATTTCACCTTGTTGGGTCAATGCACTATGCCTTAGCTACATATACTTCAAGCAGTCAAACATGTCATAGAAAGATGCCTAGCTACATATACTTCAAGCCTAAAACATCTTTATCATTGACTTTAGGACTGAAAAGATAGCCTATGTCTCCAAATTATCTTTTTCTTTCTCTAATTTATCTATCCTCTACTTCATGCCTTTGATACCTGCTTTGAGCTAAGCAAAATGAGCATCAACTAGTCCTTCTATGTCCTCATGAATTGGGCGCTCACTAAGATTTTGACTAATAAATGGTTCAACCTTCTAAAATGTGAACTCTTCACCTCCAACCATGGTCTTCTTAGTGGTGACCCTTTCTAATCTTTTTATTTTTGGATTAAACTACACACTAATTATTGAATCTATGATCTTTGGAGGTTTTAGGACCTCTATCCATGTGTTAGTTGAAGCTCTAAGAGTGTTTATATGTGCACTACTTGACCCTCATGTCGAAATTATTCTTATTTTTTCCTCTTCTTTCATCAAATCTAATATATATGGCTTGACCTCATCATGGACATCAATGTGGACTATTTGGGTTAAGGCCCTTGATGTTATGATGTTGGAATCTTTTGGATTTTTCCATAAATGAACCATTCAAGGACAATTGGCCCATGAATGGGGTGTTCATCACTGAACAAGTTGATTAAACTTAGAAGGTGAGTGATATTTAGTTTGGGATTCTTACTCCCAAATGAAACCAATGCCAATTCAAACTTCCTTTTGAGGGGTACAATTAGAACCAAGTCCAAAGCAACCTCTTTCTTCCTATCTTGTTCTACTTCTTCAGCCTAGGCTTGGGGTTATTTAGCTTGTTCCTCATCAATTGACCCATATAACTTAGCAAGAACCTTGAGGGCATCCTCTACTGTCTCACTAGGTCCTAATGCAATCATATCCATAAAATCTATTGGAGTCACTAGCCTTTGGGTGGGGCTGAAGATGATCCTCCTTTATTAGGTCTCTCTTCTAATTTCTCTTTTCTAGTTCCTTGTATAACTTGTGTTTGGGGCTATTGTGGAAGGGTATTAGAGGATGTTATAGACAATAAGGGATATTATAAGGGCCCCATTTACCATATCTCACCTGATGGCTTATCATCTCCCCTTGACAACCTAATCTCTAGATTAATATTATGCCTCTTCAACGTGGCCAATACCTATAGGAAACCAAAGACCTTGATATATAGTGTGTCATGGACATCAAGCTAATGTTCATAGGCATTGATTATGGTTTTGGACTTCATATGTTTAGTAACTCTATTATGAGGGTCCAATTGACTTATTTCATTTAATTATAAATTGAAGGAGTACCTCTACTTAGAGATGACATTTACATGCTCCTAATTTTTTAACATAGTCCTACTGATGGTCAATGGAAAAGGTTGAAGGAGGAATTTACTTTTTTCTTATAAACACCACTTATAACATTGAAGAATTGGTATGCAACTTCTTGTTTTTCTAGTTTGGTGTGCACATAGGTGGGTAACCTATAGGACTATGTCAAATTCCCTTCTATCATTATTACTATGTAATATGGGTAAAACTAAATAACCCCTATTAACTCCACATATTTCTTAACTAGGGGGATAACCCTACTCATGAGGATTCCTATGATATCTTCCAATAGATATAGATAAACACAATCACAAATGAACTACATTTTGTGTCTATATTTTAATATGTGAATCTTGGAATAATGATGAGAGATAGTATATCTCCCATCAAATGACCAATTCTTAATGTCTATGATCTTGGTTATGGCCAATAGGGTATCTATAAGATAATACATCATGTAGAAGTAGTTTTTGGTTTTCCTCTTGATGGTTTTGAATTGTGACTTCAAACAAATGTTGATCATCTCACCCAATGGGGGAGTGATTCCCTTCTCTACCATGAAGTAAACATTAGGCACCCAAACTTTATAATTATGTGTGCTGGAAGGAGCTCCATATAACCTATTCAGTAAGTTTGTAATTATCCTAATCCCCTCCCTTAATTAGAAAATTAGGATATTCAAAATCATGGGGGTCAATGTATGCTATTTTCTTAAAACTATGCTCATGAATTATCCAATCTTGCTCAATTTTACAATCCATGAAAAGAGGAGCAAGGACATCAATGCAGTGTAATACCTTAGGCTTTGTAGTATCGTAGTGGAGGCTAGTCATCTGGATGGAAACTAAGTCATTATATCTCTATAGTATTGTCTTTTATATATATTCCTCCCTTATTATGGTTGGTATATCCTCAATAGTCTATAAAAGTTCAAAATAGTTCCTATTCTTAGTATTTAATGTTATAGTATCTAGGTCTATATCCTTAAAGATTCTTCCCTCATTGTCTAAGGTCAAGTATAACTTTGTCTCATCCCTTTGTTGTTTCCTTCAAGATGCCATGATTATGAAACTTTAAATTACTTACTAATGGTTCTCAAGTAGCCTCTAAATTAATATGTTCTTTCTCATATTTTAATTGAACTCCTTTTGGCTTGATTGTGATTAATTCAAGTTCAAATTTGGGATTCTTATGGAGGTTAGGTATTTTTTAAAGCTTTAATGGTTATGGTAATTTAGAGTTAGGCTCATTTGTGTCTTGGATTTTATTGATACCCATACCTTTACCTTTTTTATCACACAAAAGCTTTAGTTTTGTCATTTTGTGCTTGTGTGGCACCTATGTGGTGTCTATTTGGAAAATTTTATGACATTTTTCATAAATACCTTAAGGGACTATCCATTATCTTTTGAAAAACCAACTTTTAATTCATGTCATTAGATTCTTACCTAAATATCAATGTAAACCATTGATCATGATCCTAGAGCTTGAGAGTTATTGGTTGCTTTCTTATCAGGCCCCATGGTTGTGCCACTTGGCATCTTTATGGGCCTTTTGGGCTATGTGGTTCATTAATGAAAACATGCTCACCATGTGTCAATACTATGGGCATTTATAGGTATATTAAATATTATTCATTTCTTACACTCCATTTGATCAATCAATCCCATTGAAGTGTGAACCATTGATCACTATTCAAGAAAATGTGTGATATTGGTCTGATAGATCAAAGGCTTTAGATTTATAAGATCTTCTTCATGTTGTCAGATCATCCTCCATCATGAAGTGAGATTCATCAATCAATATATTATGCATGATTTATAATTGGCATTGATACATAGGAAGCGACTTAGGATAAATACTTTAGGCTATATCATTTTCATATTAATAAACATAGCACAGACTTTAGGCTAAAATACTTATGCTAAGTTTTAAATCACACATATAAAGGGGACTAGGATAAAATATTATAATATAAGGTTTATTTCATGTTGATGAATGTGATGTAAAATTTAGGTTAAAATATTTAATTTAAGTCTTATAATGCACCTAAATGGGGGCCTAAATAGTAAGTGGTCTTAATTGAAGGTTTTAACCTAAGATTTTATAGTGTTGATAAACATGATGAAACTTTAGGTTAAAATTTTTTAAGCTAAGTTGTGGCATAAGGATTTCCTAAAATAAGACAAATTACAAGTTTTTATCATAAGGTTTATTATATTTAAATAAATCTAATTGGAACCTTAGGAAATAGACATAGATCAATACTATGTCTATAAATATTTAGACCAAAAAAACATTTTATCATTTAAAGTCCAAAGGTCCTGAGTATTTGAATATTTTTTGAGGGATACCTTGATTTACAATATGATAAGTAGTCTTTAGCCATGTTTTCAAAGCATATTGTTGATCTTAAATTTTATGGCCTTGTGGGCATCACTGATGGCCTTGTAAGCATCAAATGATGATTGTGAGAACATCAAATTTAAGTTCATGAATCATTAGGTTTGATGGGATTAAAGTTGATGGTATTACGAATGTAAAATTATGGTTATGAGAATGTAAATTTTAAGCTCATGAAGTCCCTTTTGTCCACATATCTTAGATTTAATATGATTCATCTGATTATCTTGCTCCAATTAACTATAGACCATCGATTTAGATTTGGGTGGATGCATGTCATTAGTTCTTGAAATCATAAAGGAGATCAAGTCAATCTGGGACCATGTCATAAAATTTAGGCTAAGACAAAATCCTAATTATAAAAGCATAATAAAATAATTCCCTTTAAATGTTATATTTTTAATTGAAGGATTTAGCCTAAGGTTCCATTTTATTAAAAAATATAATGAACCTTAGGATAAAAACTTAGGTCAAGTCATATATTTAATGTGTGAGGCCCTTTATTATCAAGCTCAAATGTAAGAATACCACATGGTGGATCTGTAGGGATTCTTAACATTTTAATTTTTAGGGCTACATCCACTCTAATATTAGATTTACTCTATGTGAGTAACTGTGGACTATTGATCTTGATCAAGATACTTGCACTTTATTGGCTCATTTCAAATATTGAAGCCATAGCATAAGTTTTATCTTAGGGTTTTGTTATAATTAAAATACAATGAGATCTTAGGGTAAAACTTAGGCTAAGTTTATGTTCGATAAAATGGGGCCCTTTAACTTTGATAATAATCACGTGTAATATGATCTTTGATCTTGCTAAAGTATAGATCATTGACCATGATTTAGGGGATCACACAGGATTGATCCAATGGATCAAAGTCTTTAAGTTCATTAGGTCAACTACACTCCATCAGATATCTATATATGATGAAGCAAGAGCCATTATATTTTTAAAGAAGTAAGGTGTCTAAGTTAGGACATAGATCAATATAGGAAGATAGGCTAAAGTTTTAAGACTAAGGTTTTGCTTGTGTTAATAAAAAAAAATGGGGCCTTAGGATTAGGATTTTAGACTAAGTGAATAAAAAATGGGACTAGGATAGGAGAATAAAATACCATAAGAACATATACATTAGACTTTTTTTAAATAAAGGAAATAAAAAGAGGAAAATAAAAAAGGACCAAGCATGATTTTTAGGTTAAGGTTTGGTCATGTTAAGAAACATGACCAAGACTTAATATAAAATTTGGGATCAAGTCTAAAGTGAAATTTTAAAATATTCCTACCAAATTTTCTCCCACAAAATTTGAATTTAAACCAAAGGTCTAAGCTAAGGTTTTCTAAAGTTGGGTTTCAACACATGATTTCAACTACAAGGTTTTACAGATCAAAGTCCAATAAAATTTTGAATAAGGGGTACCATAAACATCCTATTATGATCCATAAAAGGAACTCCATTGAACTTGAAATTTAAGACATAAAAGTCAATTATTAGAAACATTTGGCAACGTTAAATCTAAACTATGGGTAAATGGGCCAATTTTATCAGGCATGGATGATATTTAAACACTAATAAAGTGAAAAATATCAAATTTCCAATGTTAAGGTTTAAAGTAATCACAAGGGTCCATATTTTTCAAAAATTGGGGTATGTTGATCTCAAAAAATGGTAAATTTCAAGGGAAACATAGTAAAATGTTCAAACTTAGAGACTCTAGTTCATACAAATAACTAGGTCATTTAATCTACTTGATCAAGACATTATCAAGATCAGTTCATGGTTAAAATAAACTTTGTACATGCAAAATTAGGATCAAATAATAAGACAAATATGTCTACGTGCTTTGATTCCATTTACTATGTTCCATGGGATTTAGGGGACAACTTATAGGTTTCATTCCTTTAATCATTAACAATGACTTAGAGCATATTTAGATATTCATTAAGAACCATGCTTCTAGTTCAAGGAAGGCTTAGACATTACTCTGATGCTAGCCAAGTATCCATAGCCTTAACAAATATTCCTTTGGATCCACTCACAACCTTTCTCCACTAGCATCTATGAATCCATATCCTTGGTGGAGATTACTATAATCACCTTTACTTAAAAACTTTTGATTTTGCAATAAATTCTTATTTTTCTATATTTTTATATCTTTTAGGCTTTCAACAAAGGTTGAGAACCAAGGTAGCTAGGTTTAAGGATTTTTTAAAGTGTTTTAGCCTTAGATAATCACCTATGGTTGTGATTTTTGTCTTAGGAAAGGATGTTTGTTAAGTGCAAACATGCCTATACCTTAATATATTAAGCTTTCATTCTACATGTGTAATTCTTCTTAAAACTAGGTTCAAGTCAAGATAAAGTTTAAGGTCTTATGGAATGGTTGATCTATTCATGGGTCCTTATTAGTTTATTCAAATTATAACATTAAGCTCACACTTCTCACCCATGGTCAACATATGCATGGGTTCATACCAACATTTTTTAACTTCTGGAGTTTCAAGAAAACTAGGGAATTTTGAGCTGAAGGTTGTCCAAAGGACTTATTAGAAGTAACACAACAACAAAATAAAACACACAATAGAAAATAGAAAAACAAGAAGAAAAAGGGAAGAAAACAAATATATAAAAACTTATGTACAAACAAGGGACATGAAGAAAAGAGATGAAGGAAACTAACTAGCCTACCTACATTAAATCTAACCATCTTATAGATTTACTCCATGAAGACCCCAAGAGGAGTAGTAGAGAAGTAGTGCTTGAGATATTTCCCATTAGTGGGTAGTGTGAATTCTACTCCTTGTAATTCCTTAAGCTTGAAGGTGTTATCTCTAAATGTATCCATAATATGATAGGGGCCAATCCATAGAGGTGTGAGCTTGCCATGTTTTTTCTTAGGCTCAGATGCTTTATCCCAAAGAAGAACCAAAACTCTTTATTTGAACACCTTGATCTTTGATCTCTTGTCAAACCACCTCTTTAATATATTTTCGTGTCTTATAAAGTTAACAAAAGCATTTTCCCATCCATCTTCTATCTGAATAATTTATAATAGCCTTAATTTTTCAAATTCTTAATCTTCTTCCATATACTCTTGCATGAAATTGTAAACTGGTATCTTGAGTGTGATGGGGAATATAGGTTCCTAGCCATATACTAGGAAGGGAGATGCTTTAAGATCCTATTTGACTCTTATTATATCTGCCCAAAGGACATACTTAAGAAGATTATGCCATGTTTTAGGTTTGTCTACAACAAACTTATTAATGACTTTCATCAAGTTCTTGTTCTATGATTCAGACACTCCATTAACTTGAGGGTAATGATTAGATGAGAACTTGAGGATAATGTTGTTTTCATATGCCCATTTTTTCATCTCTATGGCTATGAATGTTGACCCATTGTCACATACCAAAGAGATTGGATTTGTAAATCTGGTGCATATATTTTCTTCTAAAAACTTGATCACTTTTTTTGTTCTACATTCATTGGTGGCTACTGCCTCAGTCCACCTAGTGAAATAGTCAGTAGTTTTTAGAACCTACTTGTGACCTTATGATGGATTGGGGTTGATTACCACCATAAAGTCCAGTCCCTATTGGGAAAAAGGTTTGTCAATCATGATAGGTTGTAAATGCATTATTTCCTTAGGCTCTTTAGTGCTAAAGATTTGACATGAATGTCATTCTCTCGCATGTTTACATGCATATATGAAAATGGTGGGCCAATCGTAGCCAGCCTTGAAGATCTTTTGAGATGTTTTTCTCCTAGATGGATGCCCGCTTCCCAATTTCTCATGGAAATTTCTCATTACCTCAATATCTTTTTCTTTTGAAACACATATCAAGTACATGCCTTCAAAGTTATTTTAGTACAAGACTCCATTTTTGAAGAGATAATGAGTTCCTTTGAGCCTTAGATCTCTCTTTTACTCCCTGGTTAGTCCTAGAGGACAAGTGTCATTGATTAGTAAATGAATGATGGAATCATACCATTCATTAGCTTGGAATTTTTGTTCATCAACTTACATAATACTTATCTTAGGGTTGGTGTTGGCAATCATTTGAATCAAACCTTGACATCTTAACATTTTTGTAGTTTTCATCTTTATATCATATTCTTGAAGAAAAAACATCCACTTACCTCTCTGATCCCCAAGTTCACACTAGCTTAACATTATCTTAGTGGCTAGGTTTGGTAGAATGACATGCACTTTTTCCTAAGAATTTAGTTCCTAAATTTATTGATTGATATAACTAATGAAAAGTCTTGTTTATCAATCACAACGTAATTTAACTTAGCATTTTTCAAATTAGTACTCATGAAATCAATTAGATGATCAAATCCTTTTATTTTATGATTTAAAACTACTACAATGGTGTGGCCAAAGGAAAAAGAGTAGAGATAAAAATCCTTTGAAAAATTAGGACTTATCAAGACTAGAACTTGATTGATTTCATATTTTATATCTCCAAAGGCTTTATTTGACTCTTCATTCCATGAAAATTTAGAATCTTTATTCAACATGTCATTCAATGGCTTGACAATTTTTTTAAAGCCAGAAATTAATTTTCTCACAATGTTTATTTTACCAAAAAATGATTTCAATCTTTTCTACTATTGGGAGGCTCTATCTTAGATATAACTTCCACTCTTTCAGGATCAACAAAAATTCCATATTTAGCAATAACATGGACTTATATTTTACCTTTAGTGACACAAAAAATGTTCTTCTTAGGGTTAAGAGAGATCCCATACCTTCTACACCTTTCAAATACCTATTGTAAATGCATGAAATGGTCCTCCCTATTTTTAGAGAAAATAACTAGATCATCCATGTATATTATAATTCACTTACTAATTAGGCCTTGGAAGGCATGGTCCATGACCCTTTAAAAAGAGGATCCTATGTTTATTAGTCCAAAAGTAATTATCTTGTATGCAAAAGTGCCCCACTTAATTGTGAATGTTTTCTTCATTCTATCATCTTTGTCTACCAGCACTTGATTATACACTAAAAATTAATCAAGAAAGGACATCATGGTTGAACCTAAAATAATAAATATTACTTGGTCAAGAGAGAGAAGATGATAATTATCCTTTTCAAATGCTCTATTCATATTTCTAAAATCAATACATAGTCTAATTTCACCATTTATTTTCCTAACTGGCACCAAATTGGTAACCCAGGTAGAGTTCCTAATGGAAAATACAATTCTAGCATCTAATAACCTCTTGACTTATTTGAAAATCATGGGTTATAAAATAGGATCCATAGGTCTTTGTTTCATCTTGAAAGGTTTGTAACTGTGTTTAAGAGGCATAGTATGGTTGATGACTCTTAGATCAAAAATATTCAAGTCATCATAATACCAACCTATGAAATCTTTGTATTTTATCAACAAATCCTTGGATATTTTGCTTTTAGTACTTGTAAAATAATTTATAATGTTAACTAGCTGAGGTTGATCTTGAGGTCCAAGATCAACTGCATCATAAACTTTTCCACTTACTTTGGGAGCCTTAAAAGCTTCAGCTAGCTTGTCTTGATCAAATAATCTTTCCAAAGTAATCATCCCTTTGGGGAACTTATTTTCATTCAATTGAATGACTTTACCTTCAAACTTGTCTTTTATAAGTCAACTTTCATCAACCTCATCAATGATCTAAGCCTCAAATGCTCCTAAACTAGTCATGAAGTTTAAGATTTATCGGTCATCACTAGAGACCTGTAGATAGTTTACATCATTCAGGAGAGAAGGGTAAGGTATCAAATTAATAATAAAGTTTAGTGAATCTTGGTCAAGCATGAGATTAGTTGTAGTAGAGGCAATCTCATCAACTACTTTATTTTCCCCTAGGGATAGAAAAAACATTAAAGGCATCAAAAGATTCTACTAGATCCCAAACTCTAAATTTGTAACTCTTGAGGTATGATAATTTTCACTAGTATTTACTTCTTACTTGATTTACTACTAGTTCTGAATCACACCATAAACTAATAGTTCCTTGACTTTGTTTTTTATTGTAAATTATAGACCCAAGATGAGAGCCTCATATTATGTAAGGTTATTAGTGCAAGTAAATTAGAGTATAAAAGAATCATGATATTTCTTACCAATAGGGTTAGTTAGGACAATGCCCCACTCTAGATCCATCTTTACACCTAGGTCCATCAAAATAAAATTTACATAACCTAGGTACAACATTAGAAGCTCTAGGATCACATACCTTGGTAGTTTATAGAGTGAAAACTCCTAAATTAGAATCAATTATGTTAACCCTTTCATTAATAGAATTATAATTAGGAATCATATGTTTCATTATTGGATCCTTTTCAACTCTAATCTTTTTGGGAACTCTCTTCCAAGGTAGTCATAAGTGTGAATAGTCTGTGGACATATATCTATTTAAATCCTTTGTCCATTCTCTGCTCAAAATCAGTCCATAACCATCAGGAATATCTACTACTTGGATGTCTATAAATTATTAGACCCTTGGGTTAGAAGCCAACTGCATGTGGACATTTAACAATTATCCAACCACCTTAACCCTAGACTTATCTAATTAGGTGAAAACCCTATCAAATTTAATGGGGGTCAAATTAAGCTATTTATAAATAGTTATAGGCATGATATTTGTAAAAACACTAGAATATAACAAACAGTTATGTAAGTTCTTACCAAACATTTTGAATTTAATTAAGAAGGGTGGGGACTCTATTTTAGCTTTATACATAGTTATGTTGGCATTATCAGTCATGGACATCTTGCTAGATTTCTTAGATAAGGATTCTAGTAATAGATCTCTTTTTTCTATGGTTTGTGTCAATTCATACAATGTAATTTTATCTTTAATTTTATTCATGTCATATATAATAATATACCCAATCCTATTGAAATAATTAGAATTAACAGTGTTAGTTTTAGAAGTACTTCCCTTAGGAGGCTCTGGATTGTTGTCTGAAGTGGTATTTGGGGGAGTACCAAAGTTTTTTGGAGGAATAGATGTAGTTAAAGGATACCTTTATTCTCTATTTATTAGAGGATATGTCTTCTCTAAGAACTACTGGAAGGTATGAACTTCTTCAAGAACATCATCAAGTTCATTATCTTCTTGTAAGGGGAAATCAAATGTTTCTACCATGAAGATCTAGTCAGTAAGCTTGGATAGTAAAATACCTACACCACTATCCTTATTAGGTACCACCTCAAAAGTGCCCACCTCTTTTTGAAATGATTTATAAGATTTAAGAAACTCAATGCAATCAATCTCACCATGCTTAATAGTATAATGGACTCTATAATAATTAGGCAAAGTAATGTCAATAAGATTAATATCCATAGTTTTATTTTTAGAAGATGGTTCACTATTATTATTTTGGAAGCTATCATTATTAAAACTATTATTGGACCTATTGAATCTTTGAAAATATAATTTCTTAATATGAATTTCTCCAATATTACCAATCTATTTTTGTAGCTGAAGGAATTTAGTGCTCATTTTTTGGACCATCTTCAAAATGGACTCATTCTCACTTTTTGGGGTTTCTAAATATGAACCTAGTTTCTATTGGTACTAGTGGCTGGTAATAAGTTCCTTTGATCATTTTCATTAAATACATTATTATTAGGGTGATTCAAGAACCCCAAATTCTAGTTAGGAACAACATGTATTAAAGGCAATTGGTTTAGATTTGGGAGTTGGTTGAGAGCAAGAACATTTTGGTTATTATTAGGAAAGACATTTAAGGTAGGCATATGTGGATTGACATTAGGGATAGAGTAGGCCATATGACCTTGTAAATTAATTTCATTAATGATCACAACCTCAACATAGGCTAAATCTAATGTGTTCATAGGACCTACAACCCTCTTGATGAATATTGAAGTCATGGGATCAAGAGCATATTTATATATTTATAAGGCTAATACCTGATCAAATTTATAAGGGTCAATGGCCCTATTTTACAGATTTTGTAACCTAGCTTTAAAATATCTTATAGGTTCATTGGAATCCCTTTTTAGGGTGTTAAATTGATGGTATAGGACACAAGGGCTGATGATTTTGCCAAACTGGTCAATGCAAATGTTATTGAATTCATCCTAGGTGGTAATACAATCATTAGGAAGATTAAGAAACCACTTACATGTATAATATTTAAATATGAAAGAAAAAAACCTACATGTTACATCTTCATGAGTGACATTTAGTAATCATAATGCAACCTTAAAGGATTTAACATGTTCTTCTACTATTACAATACCACTAAGACTAAAAGTTGGCAAATATTTTTCTATATTGTGAGGGAGGTCATGAAACACACCTTGAACATTAATAGGATAGTTTCCTAACCAAGCCATACCTTGATGAAGTTAAATATAGGATTACCTTAGATTAGTGAATTTGGTAAAGACTTTGAACACCTACGTCTACCTTTGTCTCCCATAGCTTCTTATGGGTGTCTAGTTCTAGTGGAGGTTCTCTTATATTTGAATGTGATCTTATCCAGATTCTTGGAAATTCTAGCTTGAGAACTTGGATACTATTTTAAACACCATGTATCAAATCAATCCTTGAAAACAATAGGGATCAAACTTACACATTAAGCAAATTTCACAAAGATTTATGTAAAGTACAATGAAGGATGTCAATTTTTAACTAAGTTAGCTTAAAGATGTGTCCAATTATGCAATAATGATCAATTTTTACAATCCTAAGCTCAAAGGAACTTAGATCTATAAAATATCTACCAACCTTTGATCAAAACAAGTGATCCTAACCTTACATACTTTAGATCTTTAGATTTCAATCTATCTTTACCAGAATTACACATCTATCCTCAAAGACTCTTGATGTTTTTCTAAAGGAAGCACAAAGATGGGTCATAGACCAAAATTATTGGTGATATTTACACTTCTGAGCAAAGAACTACACAAATGTGTAAAGATAACACCAATTTAGGACCAAAACACACCAAATATAGAAAAGGTTCAACAAATTCACAAAGGGTCCTCCTTCTAGTGCTACCATAGCTCATGTTATTAATGCCTCTATGTGTATCACAAGTTCTCTTAGTGTTTAAAGAATATTTATCATTTTATTATTATGAGAATTTAGAGCATGAGTAGTAGGTTTTGATAATCTAATTATTTGAGGTGAAATAGAGGTAGATCAAATTAAATTATTCCACAAATTTATATTGATTGGTGGTTGGAGAGACCATGGTCCTTAGTCTATGAAAATTTGAATCATATATGTTGATCTCAGTGAATTATGATAAAAATTCTACATTAAATACTAATCTAAATGAATATCTATAGTGGAAATTAAACTAGAGTGATTTTCTCAAAAGGAAGAAAAAATAAGGGTAGGGCATAAAGAAAGTTTGTGATTACTTATCTTTGCCTCAAACATCATGATAAATTTTTAATTTCAACTAAATATGCATTTAACCAATATATAATGTGAAGTAGTAGATGCTCAAATCCCACCATACACCATGGAAATATCTAAGGAAAACATAAAATAATACAAGTATGAACTAAATTTGCCTTAAAGTTTTATTGCTACATTCAAATAGCATTTGTAAATCCTAATGTAGAGCAAATAAAATGAAACAAAGTTTAATAACATTCAACTAATCTATCATCAACACAAATTAGCAACCTTGTATGAAAGATGCACATTCATAATTCATAGAAAACCATTCAACTTCAAGGCTTAGAATAAGAAATTGAGAGAGAAACCATGTAATAATTGATACAAACAAATTTGGACAAACTTTTAAGTATTCCTTGCTTATATTAATTGCTTAAAAGTATATAAGTTTTAGCTCAAAACTATATCCCTTTACAAAATGTTAATACTACCTTTTATAGGATACTTAGGTAGTATACCAGTCAGTCATAAGATTACACATGTACAAAGATTAAGACAATTTTACTTTTTCACAGTTCTTAAATACATTTCTCTTTCCAAAATAGACTGACCTAAGGCAAATATGCTAAAAAACTAGCATATGCCTTTATAAAAGTATATTCCACATTCAAAAATTATAATGTTCTACATAAAATGGAATATCATTAATTATATAGTAGGCCATGGGTTGAAGGGCTCCCTTACTACTCTTGATGAATCTCCATAGCCCTCTAATGTTGTTCACTAACTAGTTCCAAATCAATGACTAGTTATAAGATATAATCATCTTCTCGATCAGCCAAGTCATTTAAATCCCTATCATTTCTTGACATGGCTTCTTTTATGCTCCTAGCTTCAACAATATTCTAGTCAATAATGAATATCATGCCCTTGACTTAGATATTATCACCTCTAGATTGACCTTGGCTTTACTCCTTACTTCTTGCATTACTAGAGTGGATATGTGCTTGAACTCATCATCATCATCAATGATGCCTAGGGAGATAGATTTTTTGGGGTTGGCTAGCATTGTGCTAAGGAGTTATTTGATTCTAGTTATCATCTCCTCATCATATCTCAAGAGTCTCTCTAATATTTATTACTAAGTACTCAAACTTTGGATTTTATCAACAACTATCCCTAATATGGTGTTTAAGTGGGCTAGGATAATGGTTTTGAATCCATGAATCCTAGCCTTAATTAATATGTTCATAAGCTCCCTTGTTTTATCTTCTAAACTTTTCCATTGGGATAATAAACCCTTGGATATTTCATCTTGATGGGTCAATGAAATTTGCCTTAGCTTCATAGACTTCAAGGAGTTGAACATGTCATAGAAAGATGCCTTAAACATATTTATCATTACCTTTAGGATTGATAAGATAACATGTTTCTTTAAATTCTCATTTTCTTTCTCTAGGTTCTTTATCCTCTACTTCATGCCTTTGATCCCTACTTTGAGCTAAGTTGAATGAGCATCATCCACTCCTTATATGTCCTCCTCATTAATTTGGTGCTCACCAATATTTTGACCTCTAATGGGAGTTATACCAACAAATGATTCAACCTTTTTAAATGTGAATTCCTCACCTCTAGCCATGGCCTTCTTGGTGATGACCCTTTCCAGTCCTACTATTTATGATTTAAACTACACATTAAATATCTACTCTATGACCTTTGGAGGTTATAGGACCTCCATCCATGTGTTTATTAAAGCTATAAGAGTGTTTATCTATGCACTACTTAACCCTCCTATGGAAATTATTCTTCTTTCTTCCTCTTCTTTCATCAAAGTAAATATCCATGGCTTGACCTCATCATGAACATCAATGTGGAATGTTAGGTTTAAGGCCCATGAATGTTACAATACTATAATCTTTTGTATTTTTCCATAAATGAACCATTCAAGGATAATTATCCCATGAATGGGGTATTCATCACTTAACAATTTTATTTCACTCATAGGGTGAGTGAGAGTTATTTTGGGATTCTTACTCCTAGCTAGAACCAACACCAATTCAGCCTTCTTTTTGAGGGGTGAAATTGGAACCAAGTCCAAAGTAACCTCCTTCCCCCTATCTTGTTCTACTTCTTTAGCCTTGGCTTTGGGTTCCTTAGCTTGTTCCTTATCAGTTGACCCATATGCCTCATCAAGAACCTTAAGGGAATCCTCTACTGTCTCCCCAAGTCCTAATACAATCATATCTAAAAACTCTATTGGAGACTCTAACCTTTTAGGTGAGCATAAAGATGATCCTCCTTCACTAGGTCTCTCTTCTAGTTTTTCTTTTCTAATTCCTTGTGCAACTTGTGTTTGGGGTTTTTATAGAAGGGGCCTAGAAGATGGTCTAGGAAATAAGTGATATTACAAGGTCCCTATTTGCCATATCTCCCCTGGTGGCTTGTCATATCCCCTACCAACCTAGTCTCTAGTTTAATTTTATGCCTCCTTAACCTATCCAATACCTCTAGGAAACTAGAGGCCTTGATAAATAGTGTGTCATGGATATTGGGTTAATGTTCATAGGTCTTGCTTATAGTTTTAAACTTTAGATTTTTAGTAACCCTATTATGGGGGTCCCATTACCTTAGTTCATCCATTTGAAAATTAAAGGATTACCTATGCTTGGAGATGACATTTACATGCTCCCAATTCTATAGCATAGTCCTACTGATGGTCAAGGGAAAAGGGTGAAGGAGACCTTTCTTTTTCTAATTACAGACACTATTTATACCATTGAATAATTGGTACAAAACTTCTTGTTCTACTAGTTTGGTGGGCACATAGATGAGAAACCTATATGACTACATCAAATTACTTTATATCCTTATTAATATGCAATTTGGGTAGAACCATATATCCCCTATTAACTCCACATATTTCTTAACCAGGGTGTTAACCCTACTCATGGGGATCCCTATGATGGCTTCCACTAGATATCGATAAACATAATCACAAATGAACTACATGTTGTGTCTATATTTTAATATTTGAAGCTTAGAATAATGATGGGAGATAGTATGTCTCCCATCAAGTGACTAATTTTTAATGTTTGGGATCTTGGTTGTGGCCAAGAGGGCATCTAGAAGATAAGAAATCATGTATAAGTAGTTTTTGGTTTTACTCTTGATGGCTATGAATTATGACTACAAATGGATATTGATCATCTCACCCAATGGGGGAATGAATCCCTCATATACCATGAAGTAAACATAAGGCACTCATATTTTATCAATATGTCTTGTGGAGGAGGATACATATAACCTATTCAAAAAGGTCTTAATTATCCTAATCCCCTCCCTAAATTGGATAATTGGGATCTTACTTGTGGGGTCTTGAATTACCTTATTTCTAGTAAGCAATGATGAGGCAAGAATTGTGTCTAAGTTATGCTTTCCAATCCACTCTCTAATGATGGGCAAGTCTATCTAGAGTTTACATAGTTTATAGTAGCTTTCAAAAGCAAGGGGAGAAATATATTCTATTTTATTAAAACTACACTCATGAATTATCCAATCTTGATCAATTTTACAATTCTTGATAAAAGGATAAGAGACATCCATGTAGTGTAATACCTCAAGCTTTATAGTATCATAGTAGAGGCTAGTCATCTAGAAGGAGACTAGGTCATTATATCTATGTAGGATGGTTGCATTATTTTGTTTTTCCCTTTTGATGGTTGACATCTCCTCAATGGTCTAGAATAGTTCAGACCAGTTCATATTCCTAGTGTTTAATGTTGTAATATCTAGGTCCATATCCTTAAAGATTATTCCCTCATTATCTAAGGTTAAGTATAACTTTGTCTCATCCATTTGTTATTTCCTTTTAATTACCATGATTACTAATTGCTTACTAATGGTTCTCAAGTATCCTCTAGATCAATATGTTCTTGATCATATTTTAATTAAACTCCTTTTGGCTCGATTATGATTAATATGAGTTCAAATTAGGGCTTATTATGGAGGCAAAGGATTTTTGGAAACTTTAATGGTGATGGTAATTTATAATTAGGGTCATTCGCATCTTATATTTGATTGAGACCCATGTCTTTACACCTTTGCCTTTTTGATCAAATAAAATCTTTAGTTTTGTTGCTTTATTCTTGTGTATCACCTACATGGTGTCTATTTGCTGACTTTCATCACTTTTTCATAAATGTCTTAAGGGACTATCCATTATCTTTTGAAAATCCAATTTTTCCTTCAGGATATCAGATTCTTAGCTAAGGATCAATGCCTACCATTAATCATGATCCTAAGGCTAAAGAGTTATTAGTTGCTTTTGTATCAGGTCCCATGGTTATGCCACTTGACACCTTCACATTCCTCCTAGGCTCTATAGTTCATTATCAAACATGTTCTCACCACATGTTGATCATATAGGCCTTTAGAGGTTTTTTGAATAGTCTTATTTGATTATTCTCAATTCAATAAATTGGTCCTACTAAAGCATGGACCATTGATCACTATCCAAGTGGATGCATATCATTCATTTGATAGATCAAATGTTTTAGATCTATCGTATCTTCTCCATACTGTCAAATCATCCTCCATGATGAAGTGAGAGCTATCAATCACTACTAGATGCATGATGTATAATTAACATTAGGACATAGGAAGGGACTTAGGATAAATACTTTGGGATAAAGTCTATTTCATATTAATAAACATGACATATACTTTAGGCTACAATACTTATGCTAAGTTTTATATCACACATATAAGGGGGCTTATGCTAAAATAGTTTACGATAAGGTTTATTTCATGTTTATAAACATAATGTAAAATTTAGGTTAAAATATTTAAGCTAAGTCTTAGAATACACCTAAAGGGGGGCCTAAATAGTAAGTGGTCTTAATGCAGGGTTTTAACCTAAGATTTTATGTGTTGATAAACATGATGAAAATTTAGGTTAAAACTTTTTTAGCTAAGTTTTGGCATAGGGATTTATTAAAATAAGAACAAATATAAGTCTTTAGCCTATGGTTTATTGTATTTAAATAAACACATTTGGGACCTTAGGAAATAGACTTCGATTAAGACCAAATCTCTAAATATTTAGAGCCTCAGATCATTTTATCATTTAAATTCCAAAGGTCTTGAGTATTTTAATTTTTTTAGGGGTTCCTTGATTTGTAATATGAGTAGTAGACTTTAGCCATGTTTACAAGGCATATTCATATGCCTAAGTAATATATTATATGAGCTTAAATTTGATGACCTCATAGACATCAATGATGACCTCATGGACATCAAATGATGGTCATGATAATGTCAAATTTAGGTTCATGAATCATTAGGTTTTATGGGCTTAAAGTTGATGGTCTTGTGTAAATCATTAATGGCCTCATGGACATAAAATGATGGTAATGAGAACATCAATTTTAATCTCATAGATTCCCTTTGGTCCATATATCTTGGATTCAATACACTTCATATGATCATCTTGCTCTGATTAACCATGGATCATTGATCTAGATCTAGGAAAATGCACACCATTAGTTCTTACAATCATAAAGGGGATCAAGTCAACTTAAGACCATGTCATAAAATTTAAACTAAGAGAAAAGCCTAAGTCTAAAATCATAATAAAATAGGTCCTTTTGAATTTTATAATTGTAATTGAAGGTTTTAGCCTAAGGTTCCATTATATTAAAAAATACAATGAACCTTAGGATAAAAACTTAGGTTAAGTCTTATTTTTAATGTGCATGACCCTTTGTTATCAAGATCAAATGTGTAAATGTCATGTGATAGCTTCATGGGGCTTCTTATCATTTGAATTTTTAGTACCACATTCACTCTATTGGATCTAATCTGTGTGAGTAATCATGGACTATCAATCTTGATCATGATACTTTCACTTGATTGGCTCATTTCAAATATTGAAGCCATAATATAAGTTTTGTCCTAAGGTTTAGTTGTATTAAAAAATATAATGAGACCTTAGGTTAAAATTTAAGTTAAGTCTATGTTTGATAAAATAGGGCCCTTTAACTTTAATTATGGTCATGCACCATCCAATCTTTGGTCCTATTGAAGCATGGATCATTGATAATGATCTGAAGGCTCGTACAAGATTAGTCCAATGGATCAAAGGCTTTAAGTTCATTATACTGACTACACTCCCTCAGATCTTTCTCTATGATGAAGTAAGAGTTTTTGGATCTACAAATAAGTGAGGTGCTTAAGTTAAGACATGGATCAATATAATAACCTAGGCTAAATTTTTAAGTCTAAGGTCTTGTTTGTGTTAATAAACATGAATAGGGCCTTAAGATTAGAAATTTAGACTAAGTACATAAAAAAGGGGACTAAGCTAGGAAAATAAAACACCTTATGGACATTTAAGTTAGACTTTGTTAAAATAAAGGGAACAATTAAAGGGGAAAATATAAAGAGACCAAACATGATTTTTAGGTTAAGGTTTAGTCATGTCAAGAAACATGAATAAGACTTAATATAAAAATTGGGATCAAGTCTAAATTGAATTTTAAAAATATTCCTACCAAATTTTCTCCCACCAAATTTGAATTTAAACCGAAGGTCTAAGATAGGGTTTTTTGAAGTAAGGTTTTAGCACATTATTCCAATTGTAAGGTTTTATAGACCAAAAGCTAGTAAAGTCTTGAATGAGGGGGACCATGAACATCCTAGTATGATCCATATAAGGAACTCCATGGAACATAAAAATTAAGACATAAAAGTCAATTGTTAGCAACATTAGGCAAGGTTAAAGTAAAACCATGGGAAAATGGGCCAATTTTATCAAGCATGGATAATATTCAAACACTAAAAAAGTGTAAAATATCAAACTTTCAGTGTTAAAGTTTAAACTAATCACAAGGGTATTTGTTTTATATAAATGGGTGTATGTTGACCTCAATAGAATATAAGGTAAAACATTTCTCAATTGGATTGGTAGCATGACCCTTTATTTCAAAGAATGTATAAAATTTCTAGGTCTTTAATGATGACTATTAGAATATTTAGTTGTTAACTAATTTAGGGGAATTCAAATCTCAAATCATCAATGATAAGGACATTAATCACCTTTGTCAAGAGGAATCAAATAAAGAGGGCATTCTTCAGCTTAAAGAGAATCAAATTCCCATTAGCTTGGTCTCTTTAGAAATACCATTCAACATAGATCCTTAGTCACAGTAGCTAAGGTAGCATAAGGTCAATGAAATAGATTGTAAAAGATAAAATCTAGGAGATGAACATAGGCTAGCTTATGTGAATATCAACCTCAACTACACCCCAGAACAAAGATAATAAGTGAAGTATTTAATCATTTGGTATAAGGATGTCATTTCTTGGACATATGGATATTTGGAATTATATGATGCATAGGTCATTACTCATATGATTCCCTTGAAGCTAGATCACAATACATTTAGATAGAGGAAAATACCAATCAATCCTATTTTGGAGCATCTCATTTATAGAGAAGTGATGAAGCTTTTAAGTGCAAAAATTTTCTTCCCAATCTAACATTCTACCTAGGTGGCCAATTTGGTTCTAGTAAGAAAGAATAATGGTGAGATCATATTATGTATGGAATTCAAAAACCTAAACAAGGCTTATACAAAGGATAATTATCCTTTGCCTTCTCTAAATGAGGTAATATAAATAGTAAGTGGTTCTAAAATTATGTCCTTAGATGGATTTTAGGCTACAATCAGGTACTAGTGTAATATGAGAATAGAATCAAGATGGTGTTTACTATGAAGTGGGGAACTTATGTATATAAGAGGATGCCTTTTGGCCTGATAAATACAAGAGCTACCTTTCAACATACCACAGATAATGATTTCAAGAGATTAATAGGAAAATTCATAATCATCTACATAGATGATCTTATAATATTTTCAAAGAATAGGAAAGACCACATAAGTCACTTATAGTCCATATTTGAAACATGAAAAAGGTTTGGTGTTTCATTAAACCCAAAGAAGAGCATATTTAGAGTGACTAAAATCAAGATTTTGGGGCACATCATCACCAAGGATGGGATCACCATTGATATAGACATAATTCAAGTGATTTTAAAAATTTAGCCACCAAATAGTAAGAAGGAGCTCAAATCATTCTTCAGAAAGATTAACTTCATAAGGAACTTCATCTCAAGATTTGTATAAATTGTTAGACATCTTAATGTCATGATCAAGTAGTTTTATAAAATAGAGTGGGCAATCAAAGCCTAAACTTCATTCCAAGATAATAAATACACAATATCATAGGCTCTAGTATTGATTAGTCCAAATTTTAATAAAGATTTCTACTTATATTCATTCACTTTAGAGTAGATGATTATTGCTATCATCATACAGAATAAAGAAGAGATTGATCATCTAATTATGTTCATGAGCACAAATTTAAAAGATATAGAGCTTAGATATTCTATGAATGATAAAAAAAAAATTCCCTTGTTAAGGTAGCAAAGAATTTTTAGCATTATATATTGAGGAATAAAACCATTACCATCATGCCTCATCCTATAGTCAAGATCACCCTATCATAGAATGAGATAGGAGAACATTGAGGAATATGGATGGACAAGCTACAAGAATTCAAAATAAAGGTAAAAATTACAAAGATCATTCGAGGCTAAGACATTATTCAACTCATGACTGAACCAAATCCATGGATCACCATTGAGGAGGTATGTGAAACTCAAGTATCCAAAGGAGAATGGTATGTTAATATAATATAGTATTTACTTATAAGAAATTATTCCTTGGGAATTAATATACAAATAAGAAGAGATTTGAGGCTCACATATTCTCATTACATGAAAAGAATTGATTCTTCTATAGAATAAATTATGAAGGAATTTATCTCAGGTGCATATCTACAGAGGAAAATAAAGAAATCTTAGAGAACTTGGATCATAATATAGGTAGTGGTCATCTTTATGTGAATACCATAGCCCATAATATCTTAATAATGGGCTAATATTGGACAACAATTTTCAAATATGCTCATACTCATGTCAAAACATGCCATGAATGTCAAGCTTTAGCCAAGAGAGAATTACACGCAATAATGCCTTTATAACCAGTTATTGAAGGAAGGTCATTTGCCCAATAGGTTTTAGACTTAATCCATGTCATCAAACCAAATTCCTTAGTAGGCCATAAATTTTTATCTTACTTCTATAGACAACTAGACTATATGGATGAATCCATAGCCACAAAGAATTGTAGAGCATAAGATGTGATTTACTTATTAAAGAACACATAACAACTAGATTTGGCATGCCTATTTCTCTAGTTTATGTTAATGGAATGGATTTCATATTGATAGAATTTACTGAGTGGGAACATGAAAAAAAAATTATTATGAAGTTAGCTTCTAACCTTTACCCTTAGGGAAATGGACTAGTAGAATCAACGCACAAATATATGATTGATATAATTAAGAAATTACAGAGACAAGCCTAGGGATTGGCATAATTTATTGAAGTATGCTCTTTGGGTAGACCAGACTAGACACAAGAAAGACCTTAAATCTTAACCTTACTTATTGGTGTATGGATGCAATCTTGTATTCCCAATTATTCTAAAGTTACCCACTTATCATTTTATGCAAGACTATATGGAAATAAGCAATAAAGCAAAATCAAGACTAATAGACATAATAAAAATGGAAGATTCAAGGAATGAGGCCTTATAGACATTTATCAAACATCAAGATGTGGTTAAGAGGTGTTTTGATAAGAGAAAAAAAGTCAAAGCATTTAGGATTTTGGATCTAGTACTATTTGGGATAAAGCCCATGAGAAGAAAGGACAACATGACAAGTTTGTCCCACTATAGATTGGACCATACTGAATTTCAGAGATCATGGGAAATAATACATTTCATTTGAAGTACCTCCAAGGTAATGAACTTACATATCCAGTCAATAGATAGTTCTTAAAGCACTACTTTAGGACTATGCCATATGTAGATATTAATGATTGATGAAAGATGAATGAATGTAGCTGTAGGATTAGATTAGAATTCCTTGCTTTCATAGATTAGATGTATTACTTTAATAGACTAGTTTCATGCTTTATAGATTAATCTTTCTTACTTTTAGTATTTTTCTTTCATAGATTTGATTTCATTCTTTTTACATCATATTATAGTGATTTCTTAGTTTTAGTTCCTTTCTTTCTTAGAGTAGATGTTCTTTTCTTTCTATGATGATCATAATTGTGTTTGATCTAACTATAACCAAGTTAAAATCCAAACCGATTGAGATTATGACTTTTGGAAATGGGGAAAATTAAAATTTTGACACTTTGGGACTAGTTTACATATTAGGCATATTTTCGTGTTTTAAAGTCTTTAGGATGAAGGTAGGTAATCATGGATTATTATGATTGGTGTCAATTTTGAATAGTTTTACCATGCATGTGGAAGTTTCTCTCAGAGTACTTCATAAAAATCTATAAATTTTTCTTATTTTATTAGATCAAATTCACTTATCACATTAAATAACTGTTGGAAGTGACAATTCTAGGTATAAGTGTGGCTGGCAGGGATGTTCTAGTAATGATTTATTTTATAATAATACTAGCTCACTGGGGTTCCAACTATTTTATTTTTCCATTCAAGAAAAAAATAAAAACTAAAGAAGAAAAAATAATGAGTTCAAAAGAGCAAAATAAAATCAAAAGGCTCACATGATGAAATAAGGACAATGTACCATACATTATGATTAAAACAAAATAATGGAAAGAGAAGGAAAAGGAACCCAAGATATCTTTGTCAGGGCTATAGACACCTGGTTGGTAGTAGAACAATGCCTGAGCTTTCCTTATTTTTGAGATTTAATATATACTATAATGAAATTTACAACTTCATCAAGCCTTTGAAAAAATCATCACAATAAAGGGTAAATAAACTACATGTTTTGACACACATAGATCTAAGATATTAGAAGGCAAGTATGTTATGTGAATTACCTTAGGAGTCTCTTTCATGTTTCTAATTTAAGTATTATTATATGACACACTTTATGATTGATTTAATATTTTAAACTATAGTTTTGGGTTCTTGAATACTCAGGAGTATTCCCCTTATAAGTAATTATTTATTTTACCCAACATCCCCTCTTTCTTTATGGAAATGGGGACCCACTTTTGTGGACTATGGTCTTGATTTTGAGCCCCTATGTTGTGTGTTTATATGAATACTAGGAAAAATAATGATTAATATTATGTTTTCATAGGTTAAACTCTTTTATTCTATCAAGTTCATTTTATCATGTTCATTCTATCAGGTTTGTGTTTATCAAGATTATTCTAATTGGTCTTATGTTTTGTCCAATCTCTTTGCCAAAGGGTTTCTTTGGGGACCTCTTCTTTTCATAATTTGTTCTTTTGGGAGTTATGAAATTTATCTTTTTGGGTGTTATGTTTTGGGTGTTTTGTCCATTATCTGATTCCTTAAACCTTTGTGTTTTGGACTTATTTTTTTTAGTTTTTTGGCCCATGGAATTTTCTTTGTTGGGGACATTGTTGTGGATATTTTATTTGAAAAAAATCCCCTAATAAAATTGGGTTTATGGGAATTTTTTCATGGCCAAAATTTCTGAGACATCCTTCCTTTAGCCTTTTTGAGATTTTGTCCTTCGAACATTCCTTTAGGACTTTGTCCTAGCCCATTTACCATACTACACTTTCCATTTGAGACTTTTATCACATGCCTTTGCCCTTCAGCCAAATTCGTTCAGACATTTTGAATGACCCTTTAGGCTTTTGAAAGTATCCTTCAAGACTTTTGTCCCAAGCCCTTTGCCCAATGAAAATTACCCTTTGAGACTTTTCTCATGGCCATTTTTCCTGATAGAACTACCCTTCAACCTTTTTTTGAGACCATCCCTTCAAACATTCCTTAATAAATTTTGTTCAAGATATTTTTCCCTTTGAACCTACTCTTAACTTTTGTCCCTAGCCTTTTATCCTTCAAAAATTCCTTTAAACATTTTGTCTTAGAGATTTTTCCCTTCACGCCTACCTTTTGAGACTTTTGTCCCAGACATTTACCCTATGAATTAGAACCTTTAGACATTTTTTCCATGAAGTAGATCCTTTGGATATTTTTTACCTACCCTTAAAATTTATTGAAATGACCCTTCAGAAATTTTGAATTACCCTTCAACCTTTTTGAAAGTTCCCTTCAGCTTTTTAAAAGTATCCTTAGACGTTAACCCACATACCCTTTGGGATTTGTGAAACCTACCCTTTGGGACTTTAGTTCTAGGCCCTTTTCCCTTTGAAACTTACCCTTTAAGATAATTGTCATGGGCATTTTCCCCTAAAAGCCTAATTATTTTAGGTCTTTTTTCCCTAAGACCAATTATATTCATGCCTTTTTGCCTCAGACCAATTCCTATGGACTTTGTGTCTTAAAAAAATTATCCAATGAAATTAGGCTCCCCATAATATAAATCTCACAACATTTCTCCCCATAATAATTTCCCTAAGGCCAATATGATATTTCCAAGTGGTACCCTTGCTTAGAGAACATTTTCATTATGTTTTGATCTTAATTTAAGTTTTTTTAGCCTAGGTCAAAATTGTATTTTGTTTATACAATTAAGACCTTAGGATAGAATATTCATACAAGGTCCTTTGTATATGTTTCTTAAAGTCTTATGCTAAGTCCTCTTTTCATTTATACTTGTAGGAGGAGAGCAAACTAGGAAATGACAAGTGTCCAACTCATAGAGAGTTAAACTGATGTGATAGTCATGTGAATGTCATCGATGATCATGAGGACATCTTTGAGCCCATAAATTAGACATTTTGAGATAAAAATTTATTTGTCATAGGCATATTGATAGCCAACATTGATCTGTATAATTGATTTAATAATGTGAGGTCAATAGAGACTTTTCAAAGGAATGAGGATGTGACAAATGCCAAGGCTTGTAGGAGTTAATGAGTCAAAATACTAGATCTATGAACCACATTAACTTGAGCACAAATGACTTATGTTATGAGACCAACATGGAAAATTTAAAGGTATTGAAATAATCAAATAGCTACCCAATGGCATAAAAACATTCAAGCTAGGACTATAAAGGTACACAGAGATCCTATGGAGCTGCCAAGTGGCAGGTTCACATCTCATCATGTAAAAAATCAATGGTGTAAGTTCTTAGTAGAATTTTCAAATATCTAGACTCAATTAGGAATATAAAAATTCATGGTTATTTAATATAAAATTAATATCATGGGCAAACATGCAATACATAGTTTAGTTTAATTGGTCATAACTAACAATAATATCACTGGTTCTAAAACATTGGTAAAGTGGTACTTATCTTTGATGCATGTCTAAGTTCCATTTGAAAGTGACCAATCTAAAAATATTTAATAGGTTTTTCACACAACCTATAAAAGGAAGTATTATCATGTAGTTCAATCTATAATTGTAAAAATTGCCTTCATACATATGCACATGATTCATAATTTTTATAAAGTTTATTCTAAAATGATAACTTCAATTGGACTCGTATATAGTTTTAAACAACAATTAGAACTCATGTTTTGACTACCACATGTAACAACCTTGCATGAACTTGGAAGATGAGGTGACCCCTTCCCCAAGTCTATATAAATAATTGTAATCTGATTTGGATTTTTCTTACAGAATTTTGAATATAAGAGCAACATCAGTTTTGATCATCAATGAATGTTGTTGCATATTTTATTTCCAATTTTTGTGTAATCATTCATTAATTTCTTTGGTTGTTTCTTTTAATAATCTTTAGTGTGAAAAGGTTATGAATGGATTCTTAATTATTTTGATTGGTGTAATAATATGTAGATATGCAATAGCTATTGAAATATTGGTAAATATATTGGTTAAGATGGTTAAATATAAATTGTTTCATAATTCTGATTGTGCATGACTGTTTTCTTGGATGTAGTTTTGTGTGTGTGTATTAGCTATCTCAAATATTTCACTAGCCTGAGCCATAATCTCCTTATTACGGGTGTGTAACAATTACTCTAAAAGGAGAAACCTTGTCTAGAGATTAAAAAATTTTCCTTCATCTTTATCCCCTTAGAATTATTAGCCACATTTGATTGTGTGTGTACAATTGCTACTAGCAACAAGTGTAGTTTTTGAGAGCATTTGTCTTTTTAGAAACTAGATAGGGAAGTGATTCCTAAAAACCATAGAAGATTTCTTTTCTACCTTACCCTTCCCCTTTTTGGGAGTTTTTTTTTAGACCTACCCAATTTAGATTAAAAACCAACCATCCATCCAACTCACATAGAGATTCACTACCCTTATTAGGAACCATGTTTTTATCTAAAAACCTTGTCAACAACCTACATGGCCTACCAACTATTCCATTAATAGGTTGTAATAGATCTCATACCTATAACTTGTTCCCTAGAGTGGATTTACCTAAATTGAATCCTATAACATTAGACGCTACCTTGTTAAGGTTGTGGTGTTCATAAAACTTACATCAATAGGTCATACCTCTAGAGAAGGATAGATTCCTTTTCTATCTATCACCTAAACTAGTTTCATACTTAGAAAAGGAGAAGGGATTGATAATAATTCATTAAAGCATGAAAAAAGAGGTGACACACTAAATGTTTTGATCCTTATACTTACATAAGACACATAATGAAACACATTCATGACTACAAAAGATCACTTTACTGGCTCTTTGATCAACTTCCACATAAGTATTACATAAAAAGGCATGAACTATCTATTAACTTGGTATGGGAGGGTAGTTTTCCACTTTCAAACCAATCAATAAACTATATATGCACTTATTCTAACTTGTGGGAGCTACCAACACTTCATAAAGGTGATGGATTCACTTAGCCACATCAATGAACTCATAAGACACACTTCAATTCATCTTGTACAATGATAGAATTCAGTCTTTATTATATCAAATAGGTGTTATAGTGAAAATCTCAGTAGAGTCTAGTCATGCCAAAGAGAGGGATCATTTCTAAGGATCAGAAGATTATATATATATATATATATATATATATATATATATATATATATATATATATATATATATATATATATAAAATGGATGAAAGAGATGGTGAATAAGGTGTAGAAGGATGGAGAAAAGAGAATAATGACCCAAATTTCCCATCATTATAACATCGATGCCATTAGAAAAGGTCATCATGATAAGACCACTTCTAGAAAATGGACATAACAATTATATCAGTTCCTTTCAATCCATTTCTAGTCTACATTGATGCTCCTTATGGTTACAATAGTGAGATCAAACCATTAAAAATCTTCTTCCAATATCGATGCCATTACAATAACTTAATCAATTTGTTTTGATCTTAGTAGTGTTGATTGATCACCACTAGCTCTCTACTAGTTTATTTTAGCATGAAAAAGGGTCAAAATCAGCTTTAAGACCACCTTACCAATGGCTTAAACCATTTGAAATTGACGTGTCTACCTCTATGGCCTTTTTTTGAGACATTTTCCCTGGTTTGACCCTGACCACAATTATTCTTTATAAATTCCCTAGGTTTTGAATTTTAACCTTGACCATTGATATTTATCTACTTGAGTCATTGATATTTTCTCTACTTTATCATCAACTTTTAATCTTGACCATCGATTAAATTTTTTGTGCAACCCTATATCTACTTTCTTGGCTTATACGTGCACCATTAATCTTTCTCTTTATGAATGAACATGAGCCATAAATCTTATATCAATATAATGCAATTGAGACACTTATTACATGTGCATTTGTACTTGAGATTCATTGACCATTTCACCCATTGTTCACCATTAGATCTACTTTGTCTATAGATCTGTTTGGGCCCACTGACACTGTCAAGCTATCATGTACCATTATATCTCTTCTCAAGTACCCAAGATCTTGACACTTTTCACTTGCATGTTCATGTTGACTTTTTGACTTGATGTCACCATTTATCTTGGGTAAACAATCAAATGTGTACCATTGAATCTTTAGAATCCATTGACACTATCAATTTATCATTCACTATTAGAACTTCTATATGATTAAACACTGATCATTGATATTGGATCATTTTAAATCAAACATCTATTTCATGAGGCTTAAATTTTATGCCTTCACACATGTTTAAGGATTTTTAAATATTAATGGTTAATTATTGTAGTTTAAAATTGACATCCCCACAAATGTTTCATTTTGCTTGTTTAACTTTGATGTTTAATATCTTGAGATAACAATCTCATCAAGACATGAAATTTGAAGAGAATATTCAAGGCATGAATATCTTCATATCCATGTGATATTTTGACCTTAGGAGGATATATAATCATATTTATAAAATGCACAATTGATATGACTAGCCCATTTCTTCATGGCATGCTGATGATGGTCTAGCTCTTCAAAGCTTGCTCGAGTCATCTTTTGATCATCTTTGAAGGCTTATATCTGAAAGTATAAATTTCACCAAGGCACCAAAATTGTAGGGGATCATTAAGGCACAAAGGATATCATCTTAAGGAACTCTTATGACCAACTTGAATCATAAATAAAACTAGCATGATATGTTAAGTTTTAAATGATAGGGTGACAATTTGACCTATGGGGGAAAATTTGACAACATTTTAGTGACATAGCTAGGAAGTGTGCCTACTATGCTTGAGAACTAGACAATCTAGATGAATTTTGGACTCATAAATAATGATAAGTTTGATTCATGGTTGTAAAAAACCTTTTTGACTTGCAAAGACAATGGTTTCCACAAAATAAAAAGGGAAACACATAAAATAGGGAATATAAATAAACAAATCAAAAGAAAACAAACTAATGTTCTAGGACAACACTTAGAGGAAATCTAAACAACTAACTATGCATAGGGAATTTTAACCTTCAGTAGCAATGTTTCAAGTGTATCCCATTAACTAAGATATGAAGATCCTCACCATTCATCTTTACAAGTTGGAAGGCATTGTGGGATTTGTATCTAGAGATTTTGTATGGAACACTCTAGAGAGAGTAAAAATTTTTATGCCTTCTTGGATTAGCTCTATCCTCATCACACTTGAGGACCAAATCTCCTTCTTTAAATGTTCATGAAGAAGCTCCTTTTTCAAAGGATTTCCTTACCTTTGGTTGATGGCTTTCCATGGCTAGCATAGAATGATGTCTTATGTCTTCCAACTCTATAAGATCACCATATCTAAATTCCATAGGTTGATTCTTTAACAACTCAAGTTGATGCATCAATTCTAGGGTAAGAAATTTAAGAAAAATAGGCATTATTACTTCCTTACCATATACCAGCTTGTAGGGGAAGTTAGATTTTGAATTTTTATAAGTGATCCTATCAGCCCATAGAGTTGAATTCAATTGAGATGCCATGACCTCTGATTATCTTCAATAGTTCTTCTTATGATCTTCAAAATGTTCTTATTAGTGGACCCAACAAGGCTATTATCTTAGGGATAGTAGGTTGATGAAGTGCTAAGAAAGACACTATGTTAAACTACCCATTGGCTGATCTTAGACCCCAAAAAGGTCATAAAATTGTCATAAAAGATGGTTGAAGGGACTCTAAACCTAGTGATTAAACCTTCATATAAATTTAAAACATTATTCTCATTTGCTTCCTTTAATTCCACTACTTCTATCTATCTAGTGAAGTAGTCTATGGTATTAAGTATCCATTTATGACCTAAGCTTGAAGGGGGGTTAATGAGACCAATAAATTCCAATCCTCATTAGATAAAGGGTTGACCCAATGTAATTCACTAGAGACATAAGGCTACAAACTTCACCTTCCATACAAACATAACACATTGTCTACATTTCCTAACCCATGCATGACAATCACCAAATAATCTTGGCCATTAATACTCACCTCTCATAATCATGTGGGTTGTAGTCTTTGCTGAGTAATGCCCTCCACCATGTCCATCATGTAACTCTTCAAGAAGCCTTTCCTTTTGATGTTTTTTAGTGCATTTTAACAACATGCCATTGATATCTTTCTTGAACAAAAACACCATCAATAACAAGAAATAGAATGGATTACAATCTTAAATATCTTCTTTTTGAAGGAGTTAGGTGAGAGGGATAAAGGCCTCAATTTACACCATAACCACCATATTAGCTTTATGCAAGTCTTGGGCTAGATGATCATAAAGTCCTCTACCTCTAGCCAACTTTTTGACTTTGATATCTACATCTTACTCCATTAAATTTTCTATCCAACCATCTCTCTTCTCATTTATGTCTATGTTCAAGAGAAACTCCTTGCTACTTGGATGTGCCACCATTAGGTGTATCTTATTGTTATAAAACAAGTATCTTAACTTCTTCAAAGACCTTATAACATAAATTACATGATTTTAAACAAAGGATTACCTTGTTTCATATTCTTCCAAGCCTTAATTTAATAAGGATATGGGATGATATAAGGCCATGGTTCTGCTACATAAAATGTTTGAAATGGTGTCAATGTTACCATAGATGTACATAATGAAGTCCTTTGATAAATGTAGGTTCATGAGCATGAGATAACTATCCATGGGCTTCTTAATCTCCTCAAAACTCCATACTCCTTCCTTAGACCAGTTTAATGTTTTACTTTTCTTTATCATGGATGTAAGTTTCTTAGCTAAAGTGGCAAAATATGAGATGTATCTTCTAATAAAATTGATCTCCCCTAAGAAACTTTGCAAAGATATTTTGTGTTTGGGCAAGGAAATTTTAATAAGTGAAGCTATTATTTTAGGATCTATGCTTAAACCATGATTTTTAACTATATGTTCAAGGAGATTGCCTTCATGAACTAAGAAGACACACTTTTTGGGGTTCAGGGTTACCCCAAATTGCCTACACCTTTCAAGAACTTTCTCAAGGTGGACTATGTTTTCACTTTCATTATTTTAAAACACTATTATATAATCCAAATAGACCGTCACAAACTTGTTAATAAGGCCCTAGAATTCCATAACCATGGCTCTCTAAAAATTTTCTCCAGCATTGGATAAACCAAAGGGAATCTTCCTATATGCAAATGTCCCCTACTTTATGGTGAAGGCTATCTTGAATTAGTCTTCCACCTTGACCAAAATCTGGTTGTAACCACTATAGAAATATAACAAAGAGAACCCTTTTGAACCTACAACCAATAGTAAATTTTTTTTTGATAGATGGTAATGGATAATGGTCTTTAAGGGAAGTCGTATTCAAGTCACGAAAGTCAACACACAATCTAATTTCACCATTATTTTTTTGTACTATAATAAGGTTTGCCACCTAAGTTGAGTGATTGATTTGAAATATAATAGATGACTCAATGATCTTATGAATATCAACTCTTATCAAAGGCTCAACCTTATAATTAATAGGCCTTTGTCTTTGTCTTATTGGCTTAGTTTCATCTTCTAGCTCAATGGTGTGTTGAACTAGACTTGGGTCAAATCCATTGAGATCACTATATTTCCATGAAAATATATCATCAAAACTTGCACATAACTTAATGAAAGCTTCCTTTTCTGAATAAGTGCAGCCTTACCCAACTTTAAGTTCTTACTAGGTGCAAGTTCCACATTGGCATAGTGTTCTTCCTTTGTTGACAAATATGTCTTTTCTTTTATCAGCTCATCATCACCACTGAATATGTTTTCAAGTGTGAATAATCCCTTGGGAAACTTATTTTTTTTCAATTACACAATCTAAACACCATACTATTGAAAGTACTTTCACTAGTTTCTTGAGAAAAACTTAGTCTCTTCTTGCAAGAATCTAATAATTTGATTATCATCTTCAAATACTTTCCAATTATCATTATTATTTGGTATAAAATTCCTTAAAATCACCTTAATGTGTAGCTAGACCTTTTCACTTCTCACATTAACTGGGATACTAAATTTTGCCTCAATGGCAGCTAATCTATTTTCATGTTTGTTCTCATCTCTTAGTATTAATTGAATGTTGAAGGCTTAAAACTCTTCAAGTACCATACCCTATTCTTATAATATTTAAGCAATGGTTTTTTTCATACATTAATATATATCACTTGGTGAACTAAAACTTCACTATCTCCAAAGACTTGTAAGGTGTTGATTTTCATCTTCCTAGCCCATTTCAAGCCATGAACTAGTGCCTCGTATTCAACAACATTGTTTGAAAAACCAAATTGAAACTTAATAGATGAGAAGTACCTTTTATTTTATAGATAAATAAAAATCACTCAAACCTTGGTACCATGTTTATTCCTTGATACATCAAAAGTATAATTTCTAAAGATCATCATTAGACTCATTATCCTTCATCAAGGTTGGAATTGGTGGATCTTTCTCATAGAGGAAATAAACACCAAGTCATTCTTATTTAATTTTCTTATATGGATCATATTCATGTGAGATATAAAGCCACTCATCAAGGAACAAATATCGAATCCCATTTAGATGTGATTCAATTTCCTCTACACCATCTTCTATCACCTTATCTTAGATGAGGTAATTAGTGTCAACAACACTTAACATGTATGGCTATAAATGGAATCATGCAATAGGCTCAAAATGTATGATTACATTGGTACCATACCTAGTATTGAACATCAAATATGTCTATTTAGATGATAAATACACTTTAATATTTGAGGTAAAATCCCTTGATAGACACATGGAAAAATAGGGAGGCAAGTCCACTACAACTACATCCTACTGAATGGTAATATTGGGATAAGCATGTAGTGTCAATTTAAAATATTTAATGATACCTAATATCTTTATTGGTGAAACATTGAATTTCAACACTCATTTAACATTTGTTTTCTAGACAAGACCAAGCTTATCTATAATTTTCCTAGGTATGACCATGCTATTAGATCCACTATCCACCATATAGTTATAACTAAACACTCACCAAATATCAAAGAGAGGTAGAAAGGGGAAGTTTTACTTAAATTTACCTTAACTTTGTCCACCTTCTCCACTTTAGGTGCCTTCTATACTTGATTATTCATTAGTTGGTTTGAATTGGTTGGGACAACACCTTGTTTCTGAACTGGTCCTAGAGACACCTTGCGAGCTAAAATCTCTTAGATGAACATATCTTTTTATCTTGGAATAGCAAGGGAATGTCACATGATAATGCTAAGATTGGTTTTCTTCATTTGATCTACTATCTAAGTTATTCTTTACTAACCTTTGTTTGCATATTTTAAACCATTGATTATTCATGGATCAGAGGTATATGAGGGACTTCCTAGCCTTTATATTAGATTTTGTGTTTTAGGGGCAATAGGTTGAACTTTGATGCTCTTGGAAAAAATAATAAGAACACTAAAATCATTGTTCACATCTTGAGCCTCAGCAATGGCTCTTCTTTTACCTCTAGTTACAACTACAACTTGACCAATTAAACTACTAATCTCACCACCATGATTGAAAGAAATTTAATTGTCCATTTACTAGCTCAAATTATTGACATTAGGCTATCCTTGAACTTGTTGAGCCTCTCCTTGGGGTACCAAATTTGCCTCTAGATATTGACCTCCTTGAAGAGAAAAATCTTCTTGAGTCATTTGTGACATAATAATGCCCTGAACATCGTGGGGGTTGGAGGGTTACCAATTTGAGTCATACATCAAATTATTATTAGGTTGTGTGGGAATAATATCTTTTGATGTGGAAGGTACATAAGGATTAAGAGATTCATATGGCTTAGCTATAAATATGGATCCTTGTACCTAGTAGGGTGGTCTATTTTCCCTAAATCCTTGATAAGGAGGCCTTTTATCTTTAAAAAGCTAATAAGAGGTCTAATTCTATTGTTGATAAGACCTACCCTAGGATTGTTATCTTTTAAGTTGAACTATTTCATTCCCAAAGGATTGTAACATACTTTTCAATTCTCTAATCGCACTAAATTGAATAGAAGGGGATACCATTTGAGCCTTAAGAGGTGGAATTAGAGCTAATTATGGAGACTAAGGGGCTTTAAAATATTGCAACTCTAGGAATATAAGAATTGAAGGCAAAGGGGAAAGCTTACCATCTTGTATCAAACTATTTTATGCTCTTATGTCAATATCACAAGCATTTGGTAAGGTATTACCACCCATATACTATATCATCACACTAATATCAAAATTAAGGGATCTTATATAATACAATAAGGCATATTCAAGGGATGGTTTGATCAAGGAAGGTATTCTAGTTCATGTCTTTTGGAATCTTATGTTGAAATCAGATATAAACTCATGAGGAGCTCTCTTTATGTTAATTAGTTTCTCAACTAAGGATAGGTGGTTAGACTTGTCCTCAATTTTTTTGATTGAATATGATCCTAAATCATCCCAGGTAGTAATGGAATTCAATTGAATATTTTTATACCACTTCAATGATTTTATCTTAAAGGAAGCAATAAGTAATCTAATAACAACATTATCTTCAACAAGATTATGGACAAAGCAAAGGTTAGAAACATCTTGGATGTGCTCAATATAAGTTTTTTGATGTTCTCCAAAAAATAATGGGATGATTTTAATAGAAAACATAAGACTATCATCATACTAGGCTAAGTTTAGTGGACTCCCTCTATTGAATGGAATAATTTTTTTTTTTTTTTATAGTCATTTAGGTAGTGGGGATTACATTTATTAAGGAAATAGGATGACTAGGGGATGAATATTTACTTTGAGGATAAGGTCTTGTCTTATTAAATATTACTCTCTTATATGAAATAGAAGGTAACTTAATGAATTCAAGGGGAATACCTTTACTAAATGACCTTGTAGTGACCTTTGGCATGAGAATGTTATTTGGAAAATGATATAAACTATGTAAATTTAAAGATCTTGAGCTCTTGATGATGATGAATCTCCTTTGATACTACAAAATTTTATTACTTATCCAAAACTTTTGGTTATTCAAGTAAAATTCATCTCACTGGGCATGCTAGAACTGTTGGAGGTCTAAATTTTGCCCTAGATGAGAAAAGGATTGTTCAGGTCCTTTTGCTCAAATCTAGTCCAACATAGTAATGACCTTAGGCTATGGGTCACCTAAAATTGGGTTATAAATCCTAAACATGCTAGATTCCTTTTGAATCTATCACCTAAACTATATCTAAACTAGCTTCTTGCTTGGAAAACAGGAAGGGATTGACAATAATTCATAAACCATGTAAAAAGAGGTGATACACAAAATGTTTTGATAATTATACTTACACAAAACACACTATGAGACACATACAAGACTATATAATATCACTTCACTATATCTTTGATCAGCTTCCACATAAGTATTTCACAAGAAGGCATGAACTAGCTATTGACCTGATATGGGAGAGCATTTTTCTACTTTTAAACCAATCAACAAACTATATATACATTTGTTCTAACTTGTGGAAGATACCAACACTTCATGAAGATGAGGTTTAGATAAATGCAAAGAAAGGCATGGATTCACTTAACCACATCAATGAACTCATAAGACACACTTCAATTCAACTTGCATAATGAAGGAACATAGTCTTTATTGTATCAACTAAGTGTTACAGTGAAAATCTTGATAGAGTCTAGTCATGCCAAAGATAGGGATAATTTATAAGGCTCAAAAGCTTGTATATATAGTAAAATGGATGAAAGATATGGGGATAAAGGTGTAGAAGGATGGAGAAAGGAGCATACTGACCCAGATTTTCCATCATTCTGACATTGATGTCATTATAAAAGTTCATAATGCTAATACTACTTCTAGAAAATGGCCATAACAAACATATCAGTCCCTTTCAATCCATTTCTAGCTTACATTGATGCTATTTACGGCTACAATGGTGGGATCAAATCATTACCAATATTTTATCGGTGTTAATACCATTATAATAGCTTAATCAATCTATTTGAATCTTGGTGGCATTGACTGCTCCTTATTGGCTCCTTACTGGTTTATTTTGGCATGTAGAAAGGGTCACAATTAGATTTAGGACCACCTTGTCAATGGCTTGAACCCTTTGAAACTAATGTGTCTACCTTCTTGGCCTTTTTTGAGACATTTTTCCTAGTTTAACCTTGAATACAATTATTATTTATGAAGTTCCTAGGTTTCAAATTTTAACCTTGACTATTGAACTTGATCTACTCAAGTCATTGATCTTTGTTCCAATTAATCATTGAATTTTAATCTTGACCATTGATAATATTGATTGCACACCATTGGATCTACTTTCTCAGCTTACATGCATACCATTGATCTTTCTCTGTATGAATGAATGCAAGCCATAGATATTTTATCATCCTAATGTGGTTGAGACACATGCCACCTACATATTTTTTCTTAAGATTTGATGACCATTTGACCCATATCTTATCATTAGATATGCTTTATATGAGGGAATACATACCATAGATCTATTTGGGCCCATTGATACTATCAAGCTACCATGCACCATTGGATCTCTATTTAGGTACTGAAGATCTTGACACTTGTCACTTTCATGTCCATTCTAACCTTCTAAATTGATGTTCATCATTGATATTAGGTGCATGGTCAGATGTGTGTCATTGGATCTTTGGGACCCATTGAAACTGTTAGATTAACACTTAATATTGGATATTCAATATGATAGAATGTTGACCATTGATCTTGGATCATTTGAACTTAAATGGATATTTCATGAGGCCTAATTTTGACATCTACATGCACATTTAAGGATTTTTAAATCCAAACGGTTAATTTTTGTATCTTAAAATTCACGTCCCCATGAATGTTTCATTCTACTTTTTCAAATTTTAAGTTATATATCTTGAGATAGTGAGCTCATCAAGACATGAAATTTGTAGATAATGTTCAAGGTATGAATATCTTCATATCCATGTGATATTTTGACCCTAAGAGGATTTCTAAGTATATTTATAAAATGCACAATCAATCTTACCAGTCTATTTATTCATAATGTATTGATGATAATCTGGTTCTTCAAAGCTTACTCAAGTCATCTTTTGATCATATTTGAAAAAGTATATCTGAGCATCATATGCTAAGTTTTAAATGATAGGGTGACAATTTAACCTCTAGGGGCAAAATTAACATCATGCCTAATGGAGTTTTGGACCTTAAGGGGTATGACTAACCTAATTAATGATTTTTTCATCTATGAAACATGTTTTATGACCCATTTCAAGGTTAATACAAGTGTGGAAAGGTAGTTTTATGACCAAGGTGGGTGCAAGTAAGTTTTAAGTATAAACATAAGGCAAAATAAGCCTATTTGTGCTAGTTAGAGAATTGAATATTGAAGCAAAGGATTGAGGGGATTATTGAGGATAAAAATTTAATGAAGATGACAACAACAAAAACAACAACAACAACAACAACAATAATAATAATAATAATAATATTTTGAATAGGTCATGAAGGTATAATAGTAAATATGAAGGTGATGAGCAAGTAACTTGTATCAAGTCAAGGCAATTAGGCCTATTTGTCTAGTCATGTTTGTGCAAAGGATTTGATTGAATATCAATCAAAAGGAGCAAAATAGAAGAGTAAAGATGGAAATAAATCCATGAAATGTGTTCATGAGATCATGAGACATCATTAAAGGGTATTCAAGTAGGTTTGTATATGAGTTTCTATTTAGAAAGGCAAAGTGTGAGAGTTATGTCTAAGAGAACTTAAGACATGAGTAGAAGAAGGGCAGTGAGTAGTGACCTATGAGAGATTCATGAGATTATCAAATATGATCATTGATGTGTTCCTAATGTGTTTAAATTATGTAGGTGATAATAAGGTTTGATATCACATTGCTTTGATCTATATTACAGATTATGAGGGCTAGTTGAGTGATGAAGAAGAAGGGCAGTTATGCGCTTATGCGAGAGGTATATTTGTGTGTGAAATATGTCAAGGTGTCCATCATTAGTTGTATAAGACAAAAAGATGTAGGTGGAAGTAAAGTACTTGGATGATTGGGTGATTATTTAATATGTTGATGAGTTGGTGCTTGGTAACCTAGGGGGTTGTAGCTTCCTTGCAAGTAGGTTTTTTATAAAGTCTAGTTGGTGCTAGATAAATTGTAGGTGTTGGTGCTCCTTGTTGGGTTGGATATCAACTAAACTTATTTCATGGTTTATAGGATAAGTTATCCAATATGTGTTTGAGTGGGTTTTATCCCCCATGAGGGTTTCACACATATATCTTGTGTTCATATGATGTGTTATGCTTCATATGAGTATACTTTCATGATGATGTTGCTAGATCAAATTGATATGTGATTGAATGGTTAAAGAGTGATGAATGGTATTGAATTAAAATATTGTACAATAATTCACCCCCACCCCTCTTAGTGGTTATGATTACAAAATGGATATTTTTTGGGGACTGGTATGTCTATTCATGCTTGGTAGAAATCTTGGAAGTTAAGTATAGTGGTGAAAATGAATAATCTAAAATGGCTTGTCTAACTTAGTGAGATCTATGTGTAGTGAGGTCAACAAATTGGTATGTAAGACCAATAGCTTCCAATAGATCATATGATGTGTATATCTTAATATGGTTTGGAGATATAATATTTTAATCTACATGCATAATAATTCAGTTAAAATTCCTATACAGTTGTTGAGGTTTTGAGTCACCATGACTGGTCTTTGAAGGAAATTGGTAGTTATGAGTAAACAAGTTATAGGAGTGTTTTTATGCATTTTTTCCATATATAATGAAGTTTAATACACTTGGTGAAGTTTTTAAAGTATCAAATGTTATTTTTATGTGATTTATTGTCATGGTTGTTTGGATAAATAATATGTTATATTTAGTTGTTCAATGCAGACCTTTTTATGTGTTTAAAGGCCTAATGTACGTAGTACTAATGGCGTGATTCAAGTGGTGGTTGGAGATAAAAAATGTCATGGAAATAATATAATATTAGTGGGGTTTATTTGAGTGGTATATTAAATTTCCCTTCCATTTTTGGACATTAAAAGTGTTCTAAGGAGATCAAAGGGTAACATGCACTAATGAAGGCCTAATTGAATTAGGTCTCCTTAAGGCCTAAAAGAGATTTTGGTATTTTAAGTTGTGGTCAACATATTATAAATATTGGTTAATGTATTAAACATTTTATGAGACCTATGTTAAGAGTAATCCAAGTTTTCAAGTGTGTATGGATGACCAAGAGGTGTGTAGGCTAGAGGATTGGATAGGAACAAGTCCTAATAGGCCTAATTTGTGTGTTAGAGAACTTAAGAGTGGATGTGAATGAGATATAAAATGATTGAGTGGAAGGAGGTATTGTAGACCATGAGATGATTTTATAGGATTTATAATGAATATATGAAAGTGTATATGTGAATATATTGGTCATATGAACTAATCAATCTTGAAGAGACCTAATTAAGTGAAGAGTCTTAGAAGGTAGTTTGAGAGGGATAAGAGTGTGAAGAGATGAAGAGGTGGTCATCATAAATTGGTTGAGAAATAATGTGTTTTAAAGGTGATCCAAGAAATCAGTTAGATGAGTTGGTTTTGAGTCATTTATGGTGTTGGTGCCTCCTTGAAAGTGGGTGCTTGGATAGTTGGGGTTGGTGCTCCATGTGAAGTTGATGCTTCACTAAACTTGGTTTTTGTCTTATAATACTATAGTTAATTTTTATATATCTATGTTTTTTATTCCCCTTTGTGGTTTCCCACATATATGATGTGTTCATATGTTTAATGCTTATGTGGATAAGTTTTTATGCTTGCTAGATCTATATGTTTTCTTGAATGATTCATGATTGCTAAAGTGAACTTAAAGAAAACATTTTGGAGACTAATTTACTTCATCCCATCTTATTCATTGTGCTTCCAACACATTATACATTCCTTTATAGTCTATTTATTCATTATATACCTATATTACATTGCTAAATTAGACCTATCACCAAATATTTATCTGTATTTACCATCCATGGCCATACTTTCCTTTATAGAGACTAAAAAAATATATTTTCTCAAATTTTGAAGGAAATAGATTCAAATACCGATGAATATCAAAAAAAAACTTATTAGAGTCCAAATATGAAGTAGGTTCTTGATAGAGCATCTATTTAAAAGAGGCATGGGTTAAAAATTTACATGGTTAACCATTCTAGTTGTATCATATGTTGATCAAGACATGCATCTTCAAATCATCAGGAACAAAATAATAATTTAATACACATTTTCCTTATGTTTTTGTTTACCTTTCCTTTTTAATTTATCATTCGCCTTGTCATTTTTTCATACCTTTTCATTTACCTTACCTTGTCACTTATATGTAACACTATTACCATTATAACCAGTTACCATATTGTCATCTTCTTTGTACCATACCATATGCCATATTTACCATACCTTCATTATTTACCAAATTTGTTTTTACCCTCCCACCCAAACCTTTAACCTTAGTTTTGTTTCATTGGTTCTTTCAGCACCTTTAGCAAGGGTTTTCATATTAATTTTCAATAGTTGATTATGTATGCTAGATAGAGGTAGTATCTTAGACCAGTATGATAGTGGTTTGATAGTTGCATCCTTCATTTATTATTTCATTTCATTATGAGTGTTACTAATTATAACTACCTTTGGGAAAATTAGTGTCCCAATCCATGTCACTAATAATAAATTCCTTTGTGAAAATTAATATCATTGACCTATGTTATTTTTTATTAATTATAACCACCTATTGGAAAAATAGGAACAATAATTTACCATATATTTTAGTATCACCTTTCCATTCCTATTACCATATTATGTCATTTTCTTATTTCATGAACTTACTACTACCTAGTCAGATTCTTCCATTGTAAGGCATAACTACAATGACATGAGGTCTTAATTAGACTATGTAAGAAGTGTTTGATATATGTTAAGGTCATCTCAATCACCCTTTTCTCTACTATCATCATTTTTTGAGAAATTTAAGTTTGAACGCTCTCACCATTTTGTGAGCAACCTAAGACACTCTCACCATTTTATGAGTTAGACTATTTAGTATCTCATAATACTCAATTGATTTGAGATACTTAAAACATTAAAAACATTTCAAAATCCTAAACATTATCAAATCAAATTACCATCTCTTATATTTATATATATATATATATATAGCCTTAAAATCCAAAACATTTGTCCTGTTTAAACCTAGTCAGTCATGCTCAATCTATCCTACTGGGGAAAATCCATTATTGGTTATAATCCATTCCACTACCATTAGGGGTGTGACCTTCAATTTTTATGTATCATTTCTTATGGGAACTATCTATTTATCATTCCATTTATCCTGCACACGTAGATATTGACTTGGTTAAAGACAAGATTTTTGTTGTTGTTTTTGTTATCAAGATTTCTATGTTTCTTTGCTTAGTTATTTTTTTTTTTTGTTTTTCTATTTTTTTAATTTCATTTTTTTACCTTGAATTAGTATATATTCATTCATTAGGTGATTCCTTGCACATTATTCTTGAGTCCATACATATTCATATATCAAAATTATCATGGTTTTTATCATTGGTGCATTATTTTTAATTTTCTATTGTATCAAGAGTTATTCCTTATGTAAATTATGGTTAGTTCATCATGGTTTTTTATATCATTATGTATACCCTCATGTTTTATAGCAAAAATCAACTCAATAAATCTTAAAATCAATGGTGCTATATAAACTTCTCCTAGTTCACCTTGGCAAATACTCCCACCCTCCTTGATCAAATTAAACCATTGCCCATTATGGTTATATTAATGTTAATAAGGAAGATAATATTTGAATTGGTAGCTAAAACCAAATCATTCACATTGATCAATTATTATTCATTTATTCCTCATTCTATTTTCTCCTAGTTTTAGGTAAACTATATTGGCCTGAGGTTTATTTAGACTATATAGGAAACGCTTGGATACATAACATATCTCAGGCCAACTCAACCACCTTTATTCTTCAAATAAAATTTTTCATAACTTTTTTCATCCTCATGTGCTTGGTTTTTTGTGGCTTATTTATTCATTATACCATCACATTTATGTTTGTGCTTACTCATCTTTAATCTATGTAATAGATTATATCCTTGAGTTATGCTTACCAAATTTTATCTATTGGGGCACAACCCAAAAAAATCCTTATTAAATCCAAGTCATATTAATTATTATAACATCATTTTTAAAAATAATTATTTTGACTCATCCATTATGTTGGGGCACATGCCTATGCCACTGATTATAACTGCCTTTGGGAAAATCAGTGTCTCAACCTTTATTATGGATTATAGCTAGCTTTGATAAAATTGATGCTCTTTTAAATCAATAAATTAAATAATTATAAAAATTATTTATATCTAATCCATGGGTTAATTTCATTATTTTTCTTACTTCTTTTTTGGGTACCATTCATCAATAATATGTATCAACCACTCCCTCAAGTAGGCATCACCATAGGTTTACCAAACATTGTTTAGAGCTTCTTATTCAATCATTAGCTTCTTTATTTTTAAATTATTTTTCATTATTTGAGAATAAATTAATTTAGCTATAGCTTTCAATTCCTTCCCAATAGGGGTAAACTATAGACACCCCATTCAAGCCAAAACTAGCTTCCAACTGGACTTCAGACTAATTTCTACAAAATAATGTAAATTAAGCCTAAGAATCACTTAACATCCCAATTTAATATATGTGTCATTAATTAATTCTTAAAATCATGTTGAGGCATCCCTATTTTGGTTATTATTTAATATACAATAATAAACTCTTATGGATTCATCTTCAACCACCTTGTGACCTAATAACTTAAGAGTTTAGCATATAGACCCATTAAGCGAGGCACTTAAACAATTATTAAAAGAGATAAAATGATAATAAAAATGAAATATATAAATAAAATATATTAAATTCTTATCTAAATGATCCATTTACAATTAATTAATATCTTAAAATGGAAATTCAAAAATTCAAAATATTAAGATTCTTCATCATTACCTTTTGTGAGTTGTCAAGATCTCACAAATATATAATTTGAGAGCCATGCCTATTAATTAAAAATTATATTTACATGCACCCTCCTTAACTCAATTGGATTTAAATTTAACTCACCTAGGGTTATTTTGAACTCATTCCATTTTTAAACCCTAGCCTAACTCAACTTGAGTAAGAGTTAACTTTGGAGGTTATAAATACAAAGCCTTTTAACTATTGATCAGTAAGCTTTTTAGTGAAATATTATTATGCCAAAATATCTCTAGGAAGTTATTTTGGTGTAAATTTATTTTTTTCAAATATATTAAAGAAGCCTTTCTTGTAGTGTTACCATGCCAAATTCATAATCCAAAGCAACCAAGCCAAGGTGATAAAGAAAGGTGGAGCAAAGGGAGCTTCATTGATGCACAAAGCTGAGCAAAACACTTCAAAAATCCATTTTGGATCTATAAGGAAGGTAAAAGGATGGTTTATTTTGTTTTATAATTGTGTTTTCATTATATGATTATTACCTATGCTCTCCCTAGTGTCTAGGCTAGAGGTGTTAGTGTTTAATGTGTTTATTTTTTTAGAATAACACTATACAAACTTTCCCTCTATTGTATTCCTTGTTCACTATTGTATCCATTTATAGTAGGTGTTCTGTACATGAGACTTATGTTGAACCTATATATTAGTGTTGACATAACTATCCTAGTTTGACATTGGTGTCTAGAGCTCCATAAATTTTAGATCTAGAATTTGACAATTATTCTACAACTATCTTCTAGTCTGATTCCTACTTGTTTCATATCTAGGACTACATTAGCATTAGAACAAACTAAGTACATTACTTCTTTTTCATTACCATATTTTTCATAGTTTAACTTTCCATATTTATACTATATTAATATAATAAATTCAATGCATGCATATATCTAATTTTAGCATATAATTAGCTTGTTATAGATAAGATTATCACCCTTGTGCCATTTCATTTCTATATACACCTTTAATAAATTCTAGGTCTAATAATAAGATCACCTAGATTGAATTTTAGGGTTAAACATGAAGGATCATATACTATGTAATGTGCATGTAATATTAAAAAATTCAAATCATTTTCATATGTAAAAATACTCTTAGGTGCTTCCATTACCCTCAAGATGTACTTTTATGGACTGTATTGAGCCAATCTAGTATAGTAGTTGGTTCACTTTTGGTATGTTTGAAGTGATTAAATAACTCAATCTTGCCAAGTTTTTAGGTTTGACATGATTATATCATATAACCATACCAATTTGATATTATGAGTTGACTTTGTTCACTTATTCTCACCAAGTATAATTGGGTTGCATAGTTAAGCTAATATCAATTTTTGAGTGGCAACTCACCTTTTCTCCAATGTTGGGGGCATGTGTCTTCCAATCTATCTATCTCTCTCTATCTCATTAGATATATGTAATCTCCATATTTATAAATATTTTTCCTAATATTAGTTTTAGAGCCTTACAAAGATACATCTTTTAAATAAACTTGCCAATAGAAAAGGTGGTTACATCGATACATAGGCATACTCATTAACCTTGATCTTTCAATCTCAATATTTTCAATACTTTAAATTCTATATTATATGAATTAATTATGTATTATAAAATTTTCTTAGTTTTAGGTTAGTGACCAACAAATCACTCAAGTTGGACTCAAGAAAACACAAGGTGCATTATAAGAACCCAGGTATGCATTTATTCTCCTTTAAAAAAAAAAATTATTACTAGATTAAAGGGGGGAAATGTATATGATATTTATGGATTATATATAACCTAAGTCTTTTACACTTGTAAAACTCATACCTTGGTTATTCCTCTCAATTATATACCTTTTTTTACTTTTTTAAGTCTTGCATCTACCTTATCTTATGCCCCTTGGCCTATCTCTTGGTCTAAATAGTATTATGTTGATGACCCATACCTTTTATGTTTCCCATAATATTTAAAACCTTCTTATCTTACACCTCTAAAAGTTCTAAACCTATACCTACTTTCATACTCCATGGACACTATCATCCTAGGTAGACATCTACACTAATGTGGGTCTCCTACTTTGACACAAGTTTATAGTGTCATAAAGTCATCTAATTTGCAAATGAAACATATCCTAGTTATTGACCTAAGTTTTTTAATGTGATTTACTTCTCTAATGGGATTTATATAAATATAATATCAACCCTCATTCATTCCACACCTAACACAAACTAGCACAACCTATCAAAAACATTTAATCATGCACTCAATAAATCAAAGCTTTCCTATTTTCTCTTATTCTCATATCAGTCATACAAAAAACACATAAAAAAGGCTAAAGTATTGAAAGATCAACCCAACCACATGATTTGATAAGTTACAAGTTAAGTTACTATTATACTTGGTTTTACACATATGAAATTGATTCACACATAAACCAATATATAGGAGATAACTACACCAATTTGAGGCCCTCCTTAGAGTATTATCTATGTAGGCAATGCTCATTTATAGAGGGGTAATTGGGGTCAAATCAACACTGTGTGACCATTAACCCATTTTTCCCCTAGGTCACTATGAATATGAAAAACTAGGGTTTTATAGTTTCATGAGTGATATTCCATGACCAAGATATGAATGCACTAGAGTGAAGGATAAGATAGACCTAAAAGAATTTAGATGGTCATATCATTTTTTAGTAGGTATTCTATACATGAAACCTATGTGAGGTTAGATATTAGTGTCAACATAACCAACCTAAATTGATGCTAGTATATTTAACTCTAAAATCACTCGATCCATAATATTATTACTATTCCATAATCATATCCCAGACTACTTCTTGCATGTTCCATATCCATAAATGCATTAATATTAGAACTAGCTATGTATATTACTTCTTTGTCATTTCCATATCTGACATAGTTATACTTAATATTTTTAGTCTATCTTAGTTTAATGAATTCAACATATGTTATATCTGAGTTTAACATCTAATTGGCATGCTATAGAGATAATTTATCACCCTTGTACCTTAAGCAATCTCTATCTGATTTAACCTTCAATAATCCCAATATAGATACTTTTTAGGGTTAAATAGATAACTATGATCATATCATTAATTCATAAGTGTGGATAATTAATGATAATGTAATACTAACATTTATATGGTCCTTAATAGATTGTGTTATTTTTTTAAAGAAATACTTAGCTTGCATAAGGATTATGTGGGTAATTTTCCTATAATAAACCTACTAGACTAAGGCATTTGAGACATGCAAGGAATGACATGTATTTAATTATTGAAGTAATAACTTATTATGAAGTACAATGTTGTGATATTAATTAAAATATATTATGACAAAAATATTCACACTTGAATTTTTGCATGAGTGGAGGACTATATTATGATTTTTTATCCTTTTTTATATATGCATCATTTTAGTTTGAATTTGAAACTTTAATTTACTAAGCTTAAGTGATTTTGAAAATTTTCACTTATTAATGTGAAAATTTAATGATGAGGTCACAAAATGATAGTTATAGATATTTGTAAGTGATCTATTCTATTTAATCAAAATTGGTGCTTTAGTAAGACCTGAATGTGTGACTCAAAGAAATTTCATTTTTACATTTTCTAGTATAGATTAAGGTGTAACACAATTTTTAATTGTGTTGTATATACATTATACATACTTTTTTTAATATATATTCTGTCTGAGATAATGCTATGAATATTGAGGTGTGATTTGAGAATTAAATAATTGAATATAACCCTTAGGTGATCTAAGATATTCATACATGTAATAGGATTGAATGAATTTTGCATGCATATTAATTTATTTAAATAAGTGAATGGGTGAAAAAAATTTAGTTAATCTTTGTACTATAGATATATAAGGAAAAAGTTCCAAATTTAAGGTTTTATCTAGATTACTCCATTGAAGCTTGAGTGGTAATATTAAGAATAACTTATAAAATGTGTTATTGGTTCTTATGTTAATGTTATAATATTCTTTATCTAGTAAATGTATTCTAGATTAGATTATTTTAGGGCTATACCTATCTTAAAGTTTATAGTGATACTAAAAGCTAGTATGAATTTTATTCACATTCTAAATGACCATACATTATTGTGTTTCCATATTTGTTATAATTATTTTATTATTGTATATAAAAGGTAAACTATAGTAATTTTTTCTTTACTTTAGATGCATGGTATAACATTTCTTATTATGAATTTAACATTAATGTTATTATCAAAATATGAGATAGTAATAGATATTATAATATTTTATTAAAGATATAGTTCTATATCTTGATTAAGTAGTCATTAGAAAAATAAGAACCACTTCATAATGAGTAGTTTTATTATTTTGATTAAACTCTTTGTAAGTTTTAAATTAAGGTAAAAACAGGTTTTGAAGGGACCCCGAAACCCTGAAACATAGGAAGAAGGATATAACAATAATGCCCTCAGGTAAAACAAACCAAACACCTATTGCTGAGCAATATCAAAAACAAGTTTTACAAGGACATAAAACCACAAGTCAAGATCATCAAAAGAAAGACCCCAAGTTTTACAAAGACCTAGAAACTCAAGTACGTTAAGAAAATAAAGAACTAGAAAATGGAACCAGTTATAACATCCAACAAAAAGGACCAAAACAGTAAGAGCAAAAAGACCCTATTCTTCTAATTCCAATATCATCTTCACTGCTTCCTTTCCAATCATATCAGTGTCCTATATGGATATTGCAACCAACGTAGCAACCTCTTGCATTGCTTTCTTCCTCGACCTCTATCTGGTCCTCTTACTAGGCCCCTCCAAAGATTTTATTTCCTCATTAGCTCATTTTCTAATGTTTGCAACAGTTGCACATATGTTAGTAGTAACCTCCTTCATCTTCATTCTAATTTCCTTAATGAGCCTTCTAAGATTGTTCTCATAATCTTTAAGTTTGATAGGAATATCTCTCATCTGCATTTCCAGATTATTGATTTTATTCTGATCAGCTTCCTGATTATGTTCCATTATTTCCATTTTCTTCTTGAGGCCCATTATTTCCTTATACATCCATGAGTCAACTTGAAGGATAACATCTACTTTGCATTTGGCCAAATTCATGAAGGGATGCCTCCTGTCATTTTGCCAAATGTCACTAAAATCTTTAGTGTTCTCTTTAGGATTGACTTCATCCTTTTCAGTTTGATCCTGCCTTTCCAATCTTTTTTCTTCTTTAGTATCAACAGAGCTTTCATTGTCAACAAGATCATCCTTTACTTGTTCTCTAGTCTCCATTGCATCATAGGCATCCTAAACTATATGTTCCTTCTTTGTTTTTGAAGCAGGATCCTCAAATAAAACTTCCATTTCTTTTTCACTTCCCCCCAACACTTGTTGATTATCCTCAAGATCAGAGTTTTTCTGTTCTATTTTTTCCTCTATAGTGTCCCCTTCTTTTTCATTCTCACTTTTATCTTTACCTTCCTCATTAGAGCTGGATTACCCACTATCCATTCCTTCCTCTTCCTCCATGCTCTTCTCCTCAGAACTTTCTGTGCTTTCCCACTCAGTTTCCTCATCAACAATCTATTTTTTAAAGCTGGAGAATTTGGGTTTAACTTTTTCTTTCCCCTTTACAATTTCATTCTTCTTACTCTATGAATCCTTATTTTTGTCCTAATAATGATTCGGGACAATGGATTTGTTTTTTCAGAAAACTTCTATTATTAGGATCAATCCCTCATGCAATATAAGGTGAGACTCTTTTTTTCTATGAGCAAATAAACTTTGGAGTAGTGAGAAGTGCAAATAGAAAGGGAAGGAGATTCTAGCTTTGTGCCTAAAATGATTAAGAAAGACAAAATGAACTTTATGGACTCTTTTGATTCTACCATCAAGTATAAAATACTCACGGATGTAACATAAGGCATGTCTCTCCAAATTCCTTTTATCTACTCCAGGTCAAAAAAAAACTCCACTTTTTTCCAACTGCTGCTCCTCATCATCCATCTTCAGGAATTTACTATATGCCTCATTAGATATACTGGTCTACTTAGAGAATTTTATACCCTCCATTGGAAGCCCTGTGACCTCTGCAATGAATTCCTCGATGAGCTTCACCATGATGTCATGGAGGGTTACCCTATCATCGACCCAATTTTTGAAAAATGCTGTCACTATATGGGGTTTATAACCATGCAATTGCTCCAAGTAACTCACGACCTTCCCTCTGTGGAGAATCTTCCAAACATCATGTTTTGCCTTCTAGTCTTTGCAACTTTTAGGTTCCTGCTTCCTTGGTTCACCTTTCATTTTACAGGCCATACAGTTTTCCAGCAACACCCAAACACTAATTACTAAACAATGAAACCAATTGTTATCAACTTGTAATGGAACTCACCTATTTTTTGGCACATGCGATAACCACTTTATGTTATCATGCATGTATCTGTTTAGTGAAATTAATCCTTCCACCATAAGGCCACTCCACCAAATCATTAACTTGCTATTCCAGGCAGATCTTTCCCTCCTTTGAATGAATGGCATCATAATTAATAAGCGCTTTGAGATCAACATGCTTATTTAATGCATCCTGCCATCTCACCTTGTGCCCTGTTTGAACAACATGATTAGCTATCTAGTCAGCAACCCCATTGGCTTCACGATAAGTATGGGTTATGGTTATTTTTTCAAAATTTTGAATTAAGGATTTAATTTCCATCACCGTAGCCTCTATAGACCATGATACTGAATTTTTGTTATTTAAGATATTTATGATATTTAGGGAGTCACCTTCCAACCATAATTTAGAAAATCCCAACTCAACAGCTAGTTTAATGGTATGAAGGGCTACAGTAGCTTCAGCAATATGACTATTCGACTTACCAATTAGTAAGTTATAATTAGTATTTTCATGCATTGATTGAGTTAGATATTATTATAAGGTACAATTTATAATTAATTTATTTTAGGTATATAAGGATTCATTTTGTTTCTTGAATTTGGTGAAGTTTAAAATTATTATCTAAGAATGTTGGACTATATTTAAATTTTTTTCATGTTTTGAAAGAAAAAAATTTAAACCCTTAAAATAGTTCTCAAAATATTAAGTGTGGTATCCAATATTATCTTCAATAACTTACAATATCTTGATGGTTTAAATGACTTGATTTGAGTAGAAAGTAATAGCTTAACATGAAAGTTAATGAAAATGGATTTCTATATAATCAAAATATGATTCAATGTTATGCTACTTATTTATATGTTGTGTTTGTATTGACCTAGTATATAAACTTTAATTACATCATTAAAGTTATTAAAGTTTTATATGATAAATATATTTTACTTTTCATGGTCGAAACAACCATAATTTAAGGAGAGTAATTAATGGCATAATCTTTCCTCAATTTGACTTAATAGTATTATAATGAGGCTTTCATTTGACTCTGTATTTTTTTTGGAATAACTTGAGGTTCTTTATTGAAATTGATCCTCAAAATTTAGGTGGTAAATATTTAATGAATGTCATGATAGTGTTATTACATTTTTTAAATGGAGTAGGAAATATTGGTATAAGTATCTTCAAGTTGATAAATAAATTAATATAATTTATAAGAAGCATGTGTTACTCGAAAATATTTGTAAAGTAATTTCAAATTTGATTTACTTTTGTTTTATTAGGTGTGTTATTTTCAATGGTAAAATATTTAAATTTTGTAATAAACATGGAAGTATGGATTATTCTAATTCCATGCATTAAACAAATGGCATTTGAAAAATGATATGAGTATATTTAAGGTTGACCTCACCTTTAAATATCCCTTTAGATAACTCTCTTATGACTAAGTAAATCTTATATAACTATCAATAAATATAGAATGTCTTACCTTGATTGAGATAATTTATGGGTAATTTATTAAACCTAATTAACCTTATTATTCTCCTTGAGATAAAATAGAACAATTAGAGAGCTCTAGTGAGAGTTTTTGGAGTATAATCATAGACCTAGCTCATTTTTGCATAACTATGTTTGTTATCTTAAAAAATTATGTATGTTGTTCTTAAAAAATGTGGAATAATACTAAATTAAGTTAATTTTTATATGATGGAATGTTGGATTCAGAATGCACTCACTCAATGTTTGTTAATAAATGAGAATATTTATACATATCCTTGATTATTTAAAAATTAATTGGTTTGAATTTATAAAGATATGAAATTTGTATCAGAGAAAATTTATATGTGTAGGGACACACTTATAATCACCAAATTAAAAATTGAAAAAGGAACTTAGGGATGAAAAAAATACTTTTATAAAATCAACTATATAAACTTTGTATAGATTATGTACTAAGATAAACCTTATTGAAAAAATTATTTCCTTAGATTAAAACATTCCAAAGACTTATTGATTGATAATATCATGGCTGATTTTGTCTCTTTAGGCACTCAAACCCTTTGGATCATATTTTAAAATAATAATTTTGAGGGTTTATGAAAATAGTAATCTTAAACATGTTTAATTTTTAAATAGATCATCTAAGGTGTTACTCAAACTAAGATACAATTAAAAATATATATTTATGACCTTGGATACCTTTGTACTAGTTCATCCCAATCAAAAGTGGTATGAGTCAAATGTATTCAATTCAATGAGCATTTTATAAAAAATATCAAATGGGAAATAGTACATAATATAACTTCAAAATTTGAACTGCATTAGGGAAGTTTATGCTCAAAATATAGTGTTCCTTGAAATCAATTTTCCATGAATTTAAATTTATTATCTTATTTAAAGTTTTAAGTTGGTTATAATCACTCAAATAAAACCATTGTTAACACAACCAATCTATAAATATAGTCTCAAGTTTTGATTACTATAAATAACCATGGTTATATAAAATATCACTTGTTTAAGTAGAGTACAATACTTTATTTACATCTAAAGAATTATTAATATGACAACTCATTCACATATCTAAATTTATTTATTATCAGATGTAAAAAAGATTGAGAATACAAAATTAACACCTACTAGACCAAAAAAAATTCATATTGAAGAGATTAATAATTCTATCTCAAGTTAAATAATGGGAGATTGAATTTTTTTAAAATATTCCAATCTTAGTGTTTAACACCCCCAATGACCTTAGGAAGCTCTAGACATTATAATTATAAAACCTTATAGATAAAAATAGGAAAAATGTATATAATATTTAAATTATATACCATCAAAGGATATTTAATGACCCAATCATCAGCTTTCACCACTCAATAAAAATAATAAAATTTCATTTATATAATATAACATCTTCTCACAAAATTGATTTATAAGATGATGAGTTAGATTAGTATAAATGATATTATTTCCTTGATTCAATAACCCTATCTATCATGACCCATATACATAGTGAAGTTGGGTATTTAATTATATTTATTTTATCCATTCCCCCTAATGAGTATAAATTAATAAGTAAAATATAATCCAGAATTAAACATTATTTCAAGTTTTACTAATAGAAAAAACTAGTACTTACTACAATAATAAATAACTTTATATAGATAAGAACTAGTCTTTCATATAACTAATTAATGCATATTTTAAATGGAGATAAAATGATAACCTAACTTTTAATGTTTAGGAAACAATTACATGATTTATATCTATATAACTACCTAGAATATGAACATAGAATTATGAGGAATGTTTTTCAATAGTAAAATATAAAGACACCTAGTCACCTATGTTCCCTCAAATTACTACTAATTTGTACTTGATTAAATGAATAGATAGATATGAATAATTAAATAATCATTATTAATTTTCTAATCTTTACCCCCTAGTCATATCTAGTTGCAATCTTAAAATGTTGCATATGCTAACCAAAAATTATATACTTTTATTTTAAAAATTGTTTGTAACAACATTATTTCTATAAGTATAAATTTCCAAGACCTAAATTAAAGTGAATACTAAATATAATATAACAAATTTGATCATTATAACAATACTTCACTTTTTACCCATTAATAATATATATTCCTTTGAATAGATAATCAAATCTTATTTTCTAGTTAAAATAAACATTTAATTTATAGAAATATATCATCTTTATCTATCTACAAAAATATTAATAGCCAATTTCATTTCAATTTATAACAATGTAATAACTCAGATAAAAAATTAGAGTTTAATCTTTTTATAAGTTTGTAGATAGTTAACATATAGCCAAATCCCTAATTTAACATTTTTGAATCAATATCTTGACCTTTCTAAGGAATCCAAGATACTATGCAGTACTTCTATACAATGTTAAAATTTAAAATTTAATATCACAATAAATAATTTATCTTCAACTATTATAACCAATAATAATTTTCATAGTCTATATCTTTTGAAAAATCCATCGAGACTGACCAAGTTTAGCCCAACCATGGGTTTAATAAATGCCCTACTCATGACAACCATTGGCTTGGGTGTGGGGGACACTTAGAACATGTAATAATATACCAGAGTTGGGAGGGAGAGAGAGAGAGAGAGAGAGAGAGAGAGAGAGAGAGAGAGAGAGAGAGAGAGAGAGAGAGAGAGAGAGTTTAAATTCTCATGTTTTAAGTAATATTATTAACACCTTCATACTATAATAAATTTATATAAATAAATGGACTTACTTAACCTTGTCATTGAGGTTTTATATTATATTTATAATATTTATACACAACATGTTTTACTTGCATGCATTAACAACATCAAAACTAGTGTACACCTTGACCTAAAAATCTTAACATTGCTATCAGGGCTTACTAGTTGATGCAAAAAACTTATATTTTCCTTTAATTTTTAAATTACCTTACTAAGATCATTTTATAAATCTCATTCCATTCTCACCCTACCTACTAGTCTTACTTATGCTAGCTCAAGTCTTTAAATATTGTTTTTTAGGTTGATTATAAATGATATAAATATTTCTAAGGATACCCAATAACATAAAAACCTATAATTATATGTAGATACCTCCCTTTAAAAAAAAACCTTTTAAACTATATATTTCTTGTTTGTATATTAAAATTTACATATTAACCAAAATAGGATACCTCCTTATGAAGCTAAAAAATTATTCATATTAAAGGGTTTAATATGAATTTTTGTTCATAATAACACAACACTTATATTCCTAATTTATTTGTCAAAAATTCAATGCAACTATTATAAAACTTATTTAAAGCATTTGATAATATTTAAATACAAAAATATGAAAGAGTTAACAAAACTCTTAAGCCAAGATCTCTCCAATAAGCCATTACTACATCCATGGAAGTGAATATAAATTAGTGTATGTAGAATTAAGTTCATTCAATGTGATATAAATCAACAAAACTCTTAAGCCAAGATATCTCCAATAAGCCATTACTACATCCATGGAAGTGAATATAAATTAGTGTATGTATAATTAAGTTCATTCAATGTGATATGGGTATAATTAGACACTAAAATCATTAAGATTTAAAATAAATTAAATAAACTTGACCATAAGGCTAGTGTGTTGTTGGAAGAATAAAAGGATATCAAGATGGAAGTTATTAGGTTTAAAAAGTACCTCATTTGGCTAAAACTTAAGAATATTGAGGTCTCTAAATCCCCCCAAACTATATATAAAGTAAAGGCTACCAGAGATCTGAAGGATGAAGTCTAGGAGTCAATTTGGATTGAATTACCTAAAGGGCCTAGAAAAAGAACTCGAAACCAGATTGCCCAAATTAAATGTAGTAAGAAAGGAAAAAAAAACACCCAGTCCCATGTATATTATCAAATATGACACTAGTTTAACACCTCTGGTGGATTACTCAATTTTTTTTGAATCTTTGGCTTAATATTTTGTGTTGTTTTACAGGTTCTATTGTAGTCTTTCCTGGTTGTTGTTGGTTGTGGTTGTCTCTCTTTTTTTTTAATCTCTATTGGATTACTAATACTAATTTGTTATTTTTAGATTAATTTATTTTTTAGGGTTACAAGATATTATCTTTCCCTTTTTTTACCTATCAAAAAAAATCTATCGCTTGGGTAGTAGTAGTGAAAGATGACACACATTTCTAGAAGGGTTTAATGTCCTTTCACATTATTGTTTCTTCATTTATTTTTTTGGCCCCCCTTTCTTACCATAGAATATTTTATTTTATGTTTTCCTTTATAAAATAAAACTCCTAACAAATATAAAAAAATGGTTTTCAAGAATATCAAACATTCCCATAACATTAGATGTAGTGCACCCTATCAAAGCAAGTTATTCTAACATTCATTATTTGAAATAATATAGTTTTTTTTACCATAGTAGTTATATATTATTTTATTTTATTTTAATAAGGATTTAATTGTTGTGGATCAACCAACAATTGATTACACTTGTGAAAGCAATGAATGCGGAAATAAATCAGATAGATAAGTAACTGAAATGATAAATAGCATAGAACAAGATATACAAGAAAACACCCTGAAAACTTGTATTAAAAACTCTTTACAATAGGAATACAAATGAAGAACTTTGTTCTTCCACACCTCTCTCAGATGCACACAAGATCTCTCACTAGATCTCTATTCCTCAAGAGCTCTCTCTCAAGTGTATTGTCCTTCAAACATTCACAATGTTCTACTCATACTCATACAATAGCTTAGAAGATCTTTCCTACATATAGAAATAGGAAACTTGAGCATGCTCTTACAACAAACAGTTAAGCCTCTTCAACAAGGGCTCTAAAAATAATATTGCTAACAATAGAGACGCGAGCTTGAGTCTACAACTCAAAATCATCATGCAAACACTCGCTTCTGTCCTCAAAAATCACTTTTTGGACACACAGGTAACCGACGTCGATTCCTGCCTGTTCGCCTGTGACCATCGTCGGCCAACCATACTGCCGACGTCGGCACCTCTGTAACTGCAACTGACCGACGTCGGTCGCTCCTGACCGACGTTGGCGTCTGTGTAGACCCGAACCTATTTTGTATGCTCCTTGGTGAAGCTTTTAGCTCCACACACCTAACAATCTCCCACTTGGAGATAAACCAGCTGCACCAGTACCTGTACAGCAACATCTTCTAGCTCCTCCATCTTCAACTCAATCATGAAGACCAATAGAAGTTGAATGAAGATTCAACTTCTCCTTAGTAACCAGCTTTGTTAGCATATCAGCAGGATTCTTGTCTGTATGGATCTTCTCTAGCTTCAACTCACCATCTTCCAATACCTGCCGTATGAAGTGGTACCTTAGCTATATGTGCTTGGTTCTAGAATGAAAAGCTGAGTTCTTAGCCAAATGGATTGCACTCTGACTGTCACTATACAATCTAAAACTCCCATGCTCCCTTCCAAGCTCTTCCATGAACCGTGTCATCCATATCATCTCCTTGCTAGCTTATGTAGCTGCAATGTACTCTGCTTCTGTAGTTGACAAGGCTACAACCTTCTGCAACTTAGATATCCAACTAACTGCCATTCCACCTACAGTAAAAACATAACCTGTAGTGCTCCTCCTGCCATCCAAGTCTCCTGCCATATCTGAATCTACATAGCCATGTAGAGAAGTATCTGAACCTCCATAGCACAAGTGTCTACTGCTGGTTCCTCTCAGATATCTAAGGATCCATTGTACTGCTTTCCAATGTTCCTTTCCTGGATTGGCCATATACCTGCTTACTACTCCCACTGCTTGGGCAATATCCAGTCTAGTACACACCATTGCATACATCAAACTTCCTACCGTGGAAGAATATGGAACCTTACTCATGTACTCTACCTCATCATGTGAATTAGGACATTGTTCTTTACTTAACTTAAAATGTCCAGCCAAAGGTGTGCTTACCGGTTTAGCATCCTACATATTGAACCGTTTCAACACCTTGTCCACATAATCTTCTTGAGACAATATCAACCTGTGATTTTCTCTGTCTCTCTTAATGCTCATGCCAAGGATTTTCTTTGCTGCTCCCAAATCCTTCATAGCAAACGTTTGAGCTAATTTTACCTTAAGCTCAGAGATATCCTGCATGTGAGATCCTGCAACCAGCATATCATCTACATACAATAATAGAATAATATATCTACCGTTATCAAATCTCTTAAAATATACACAATGGTCGGATTGACACCTACTGTAGCCATGCTCAGTCATAAACCTGTCAAATTTCAAGTACCATTGCCTAGGAGCTTGCTTGAGGCCATACAAGCTTTTCTTCAACCTGCACACTAGTTTCTCCTTACCCTTGACCTCAAAACCTTCTGGCTGTTCCATGTAAATTTCCTCATCTAAATCTCCATGAAGAAATGCTATCTTAACATCTAGCTGCTCAAGATGCAAATCCTCAAAAGCAACCAAAGACAATACAACCCTTATAGAAGTCATCTTAACAATAGGAGAAAAAATCTCACCAAAGTCAATACCTGGCTTTTGTGCAAATCCTTTTACAACCAATCTGGCCTTATATCTCATATGTCCATCCTCACCTTCTTTCAACTTGTAGGTCCACCTGTTCTTCAGTGTTCTCTTACCAGCTGTCAATTCAACCAAATCCCATGTTTGGTTCTCCCTTAAGGACTCCATCTCCTCAACCATGCCATGCTCCCACTTACTCCTGGACTCCACCTGTAATGCTTCTTCAAAACTCTCTGGTTCTCCACCATCGGTTAGTAGTAAATAATATAAGGAAGGAGAATATCTAATTGGAGGCTTACTTACCCTTTCAGACCTCCTGATTGGTGTCTTGGACTCGTTCTCAACAATCTGTCCACCCAAATTTTCTGACAGTGACCGACCTCGGCCACCTGTAGACCTGTTACTGGCCGACGCCGGTTCTTCCTGGCCGACGCCGGTGCCTGGTCTGCCGACATCGGTCTCTATATGACCGACATCATTTTTTGTACTGCCGACGCCAGTTCCTAACCTGCCAACGTCGGTCTCTGTGTTTTCCTGTAAGTGATTATTTCTTTTTCCCGTGAGCTCATTTTGGACAATAACTTCGTCCAATTCACCATTGCTCTGCCCAGATTGATCTAGCTTCCTTATCTGATCACTGTACATCACTCTTTCATTGAAAACAACATCTCAGCTCCTAATTACCTTGTTAGTTCCTAGATTCCAAAATCTGAAACCAAAATCATCTGAGCCATAGCCTATAAACGTGCACCTCATAGACTTAGCATCAAGCTTATTTCTATTTTCCTTATCTATGTGCACAAAGGCTTCACAACCAAAGACTTTGAGATATGAGAGATCTACCTTTTTACCTATCCATGCCTCTTCTGGAATTCCACCATCCAGAGCTGTAGAGGGTCCTCTATTGATCAGGTACACTGCGGTGTCAACTGCTTCTGCCCAAAACTCTAAGGGTAACCCTGCATGCAATCTCATACATCTTGCACGCTCCATAATAGTTCTGTTCATCCTTTCAGTAATACCATTCTGCTGAGGTGTCCTTGGAACCGTCCTTTGTCTTCAGATTCCACGAGTGTAACAATACCAGTTAAACTTAAGACTGCAGAACTCACCGCCATTATCAGATCTCAAGCACTTTAATCTTCTACCTGTTTCATTCTCAACCATGGCTTTCCAAATCTTAAAATTCTCAAAAACATCAGATTTCTTTTTAATACAGTAGATCCATACCTTTCTTGTGGCGTCATCTATGAACGTAACATAGTACTATGATCCACCAATAGAGGCTACCTGAGCCGGTCCCCACACGTCTATGTGAACAAGCTGCAACTTCTGCCTTTTCTTAGTAGACCCAGTCTTTAGAAAACTAACCCTTTTCTATTTTCCAAATACACAATTCTCACAAAATTCTAGATCCATACTTTTCAAATCTGAAAGCATACCTTTAGACTTAAGAATTGACATCCCCTTCTCACTCATGTGGCCAAGCCTTGAGTGCCACAATTTAGCATCCACATCTGAAGTAGATAAAACTGAAGGAGATTTGTTAGTAACACAATTACACAAATAGAGAGTACCTTCTCTCTTACCTTTGGCCATAACAAGTCCACCCTTGGTCACCTTCCAAGAATTTGCTGTGAGAGTTACTGTACAACCCTCATCACCTAGCTTACCTGCAGAAATCAAATTTCTCTTCAAACTAGGAACATGCATCACATCCCTCAACACCCATGTGTTGCCATTCTGCATCTTTAGCTGCACTTTACCTTTGCCAGTAATCTTACAAGGCTCATCATCCCCTAAGTACACTATTCCAAAATCTCCATGGACATAGTCACTGAAATATTCTCTGTTAGGGGTAGCATGGAAAGATGCACTAGAATCTAATACCCAAGATTCTATATTATTATGCAAAGAGAAAATAAGAGCATCCTGTGCAATACCTGCAACCTTTGTCTCTTCCTTTCCTTCATGCTGATTGTCCTCCTTAGGCTTTGACCAACAATCTCTGCTTATGTGCCCCAACTTTCCACAGTTCCAGCATTGTGGCCTTCTGCCATTCCTGGATTTGGATCTGCCTTTTCCCTTAGACTTAGATCTTGATCTCCTCTTTCTCTTTTCTTTTTGCCTTCCTCTGCTCTCGAGATTTAAATCATTCCCAGATGTCTCTTCTGTGCTTTTCTTGTGAATTTCCTCATTCAAAATAACACTAACCACATCCTCTACTTTTAAAATATTCGAAGCAGAAGCAGTATTAGAAACTGCCATTACCAAGCCATGCCAGCTTTCAGGCAAAGAACATAATATTAAAAGAGCCTTTATTTCATCTTCAAATACAATATTGACAGAACTTAACTGATTAACAATACCATGGAAATCATTCAGGTGATTAGAAACAGATCCACCTTCTTGCATATGCAAATTAAATAATTGCTTCATCAAATATACCTTATTTGAAGCGGAGGGTTTTTCATACAAATTTGCTAACGTGGTCATTAACTCTACCATAGTTTTTGCCTGTGACAAATTAGATATCACAGTGGAGGCCAGACTCAGTCTTATAGACCCAAGAGCCTTTCTGTCAAGAACTTCCCATTCTTCATCCTCCATGTCCTTGGGCTTCTTTGCTATCCCACCTAACGGTAAGTAAAGATCCTTCTGATACAGATAGTCCTCTATCTGCATTCTCCAGTGTTGATAGTTCTTGCCATTAAACTTTTCCATTCTCAACTTACTTTCTTTTGCCATTGCTTCTCCCACTCAAACAGAAATCCCTGCAGAAACCCCTGTGAGCAACCTGTAATCCAAACACACTACACAGATCTGAACCACCTGTTATTGAACCTAAGCTCTGATACCACTTGTTGGGGATCAACCAACAATGGATTACACTTGTGAAAGCAATGAATGCAGAAATAAATCAGATAGATAAGTAACTGAAATGATAAATAGCACAGAACAAGATATACAAGAAAACACCTTGAAAACTTGTATTAAAAACTCTTTACAATAGGAATACAAATGAAGAACTTTGTTCTTCCACACCTCTCTCAGATGCACACAAGATCTCTCACTAGATCTCTATTCCTCAAGATCTCTCTCTCAAGTGTACTGTCCTTCAAACATTCACAATGTTCTACTCATACTCATACAATAGCTTAGAAGATCTTTCCTACATATAGAAATAGGAAACTTGAGCATGCTCTTACAACAAACAGTTAAGCCTCTTCAACAAGGGCTCTAAAAATAATATTGCTAACAATAGAGACGCGAGCTTGAGTCTACAACTCAAACTCATCATGAAAACACTCGCTTCTGACCTCGAAAATCACTTTCTGGACACACAGGTACCCGACATCGGTTCCTGCCTGTTCGCCTGTGACCGTCGCCGGCCAACCATACTGCCAACGTCGGCGCCTCTATAACTACAACTAACCGACGTCGGTTGCTCCTGACCGACGCCGGTGTCTGTGTAGACCTGAACCTATTTTGTATGCTCCTTGGTGAAGCTTTTAGCTCCACACACCTAACATTAATGTTTCTAATTTGACACCAAGGTCAATAAATGTTCTTATCCAAACTTCATTATTTACATCTTTATCTACAAGTGTGGATATCTCTTTTACAAACATACCCCTTATTTCTTTTTAAAAAATGTTGTTAGACTGTTAAGTAAATTTGGATAAAAATAATTTTTGGACAACTTTTAATCCATGATTTTTATAAATATCAAAATAAAACACCTATTTTCCCCATATATCATCTAGTAGGGGGATAAATGTCAGCTTATCATTCAAGCTGTCTAGTTTTTATTTTTCAAAAATATTCAAGATTTCTTTTCCAAAGGCCTAAATCAAAAAATGAAAATATATGGTTAGAAATGTATTTTAAATTATATTTCAAATAAATTTTAAATTTTAACCACCTCCTCTTTTTTTCCTTTTCATGGCTAGTTCCAGGTCACTATGTTTTTCTATCTATGATCTAGGCTGACCTTAATTTGTATAACAGTCAATAAATTTCATGAAAAACCATATATTATTTACAATGTTATATTATTTAAAAATGTTGATTATCTGATCTTTTATAGACATGGATGATAGATTATGAGAAAACAATTGTTTGATTCTATAGTGTACGAACACAAAACTATGGTTTGCCATGATAATATTTTGTGCTTTGATGTTATGTTTTCCATCAATAACATAGAAATGAGTATATGGATCTTGAAAGTCTTGATAATATATACATGGTGAAGTGAGATGCTTTTGAGGATTGCATTGCTCCTTAGGAACCTTCTTTGGCTAAACTTCCTATTTTTGAGATGCCTAGTATTGACATCACTAAGAGGGAGAAGGAGATGGAGATTTTAGATTGGATTAATGATCAGCTAGAAGAGGTTGAAATATGGGTTCAATGGCTTCTTGAGGAGGGGTGGGAGGGAGTTGAGTAGTTTCAAGTTTCTCTCCAATTTCAACTTCTCCACTTAAACATCTCTTGTTCTTCTTTCCACAAGCTACCACTACCTCTTTTCATCTTGGGAAGCTATTCTTAGAGGATTCTTCATGGGGTTGAGATATAAATAAAGGGGTGAATGATAGGCTTAGTAAACTTGGGGTTTCCTTGGGCTTGTTATCTTGTCTCCCACTTGGGAAATTAGGCTTAGAGAGTTCATTTTCTACTGCCATGATGGATTGCCTTAAATCTCTATTGGCCAATTCAATCTCCTTGTCAAGATCGGCCTCAAAACTCAATCTTCTAGGAAGGGAAACTTTGGGGAATGCATGAAGGACTTGGGGCATTTTGAAACATGCTTATATTAGCAATTTGAGTAGGCAAAGTTGACACACTTCAAGGTTGATGTGGGTTATATTGGAGCTACCAAGGTTGAGCTAGTTCAGGATATCTCAACCTCTCTTCTAGGTTAAAAATTATGCCACAAGCATTAAGTATATCATTAGAAAGACCTTGGAAATTAGCTCTTTCTATAGGCATATATTCTTTATTGACTTACTCCTTAACTAGTTGAGGATAATACTCATATATTGGCATAGTTACCAGTGTGCCTTTTATATGCCTCTCATTAAAATAAATAAATAAAATTGTCCCAATTATGTACTTAAAATAAGTTTGGTGATCATTAATGTTGATTGCAAGTCCTTGTGGTTAACCCTAGATGCAAAAACTCTATAAAAATGTTTTCTAATATTAAAGAATGCAAAAAAATGAAAAATATTACAATAATTGTCAACAAATTAAAGATTTATAGGATTAAATTAAACAAATAAATAAAAACATAACAAGTTTTTGAGCATAACACAAGCTCGAATAAAACATAACAAATTGTTGTACATTACAAAAAAAATCTAGTCAAAAAAATTCAAAAAAATGGGTAGGTGTATTAGATTTGTTAAACATCTAACTATGAGGAATCATCTATTATTTTTTTTAAGAGGGCCTCATGATTATGTATATCTCCCCTACATGTTGGATTAACATATGGGTCCTAGGGTAGATCAATACCATGTGCTGACTAACCCATTTTTTTATAGTCACTCCAAGGGTGAGGAAGTTAGCATCTAATAAGCTAATAGAGAGTGACAGCCTCTACATGAGAATTGACCACATTAGAATAAGGTGAAAAAAATCCATAAATATATAGGTGGTCTCCTTAAATCAAGCCAATATTATGTTCTGGACACCTACATCCAACTCAAACACTAGTATTGATGTAATTGTCCAAATCTGATTCAAGCATCTAAGGTCACATAGTGTAATTCTCTAGAATATAATGATTGATTTAAAATATAGATCCAATATAATTATATCTTGTTACATATTAGATATATATGTGCATATTAAACTAGTTAATTAATCTTATTTATTCATTTATAAGATTAAATAACTAAATATGATGTACAAAATGTTTAAACACCCAAGCATTCATTTATCAATATGTATGTCTAATAAGTGAAGAATTAAATTAGATAGAAAAGAATGATACTTGGGAATTAGTGCCTAGACCAAAAGATTATAATGTGATAGGAACAAATGGGTTTATAGAAATAAGTTGAATGAAAATAGAGAAGCGACCAAAAATAAAACAAAATTAGTATGTAAAGGATATGCTCAGATTGAGGGAATATATTTTGAAGAAAATTTTGCACTAGTGGTAAGGTTAGAGGTTAAATTTTAAAAAGGGTAAATTTTAAAATAAGAACACATTTAAAAATGGTAAATTTTAAAAACAATACAAAAGTGGTTACCAAAGCATAACTCAAAACAATAAAAGGTTCATAAAACAAAATCTCAACAAGAAATAGTACAACAAGCACATGTAAAAAAAGTAAAGGATATAAATATACCTTTCCATAATGATGCTCAAATTTCAAATTATTATGGGTTTGGTAAAAAAATCTACAATAGTTTGATTATCATGGTCGAGGTTTGGGAAAGCATGATCAAGGCATCACTACTCCTATTCTAGAAGTTGATAATGTTAGTCAATAAATTTTGGGATTTATGGAAAATACTAAATCAAATCAGTCATAGATATAGTTTATCAAGGTAAAAGATATATATACATAGGTAATGTTAAAAAATAGAAATAAATTATGTTACAAGGTCAAAATCATGCTAAGCTAACAAACATTATCAAAAGAGGCTTTCTTACGAAAGAGCCACCAAAGCACCATATGCATATAATAGGCATAGTTTCAAATGGCACAATCACATATGTTGGCCAATTCCTCATTAGATAAATCAATTTGTGTATTGATACCATGTTACCCAAATAGGATGAAACTACTATTGAGGTCAACATACCTCAATTCTATGTATTAGGTTTTAGGAGGAATTAAAAAATGCCAATAAAATTCTTGATTCTTATTTTGTTTATCTTATATATGAATTATGATGGTAGAGAAAAGATGGAAAATGTACATAATCAAGGCAAAATGTAGAATTTTGGAAATCAAAAAATTATAGGTAGAAGCACCCTTTTATTGCACTTGAATAATCAAAGAAAATAGATTGGATTGAAGTGAATTTCAAGTGGTTTGACTAAGTTTATTACCATTACCTTATAAATAGAACAAAATCACCATAAATAATTCTCTTTGCACTTATGAATATGCTACACCCTACTTTTATAATGTGCATTTTTGGATGACCTAAAATAAGTGCGTGCATAAATAAATAGATATAAAATTTTCACTATATAACAATCCATAGTGATGAGAAAACAAAACAAAAGATTATAAATCATATAATTCACACACAATAATTTGGGAAATATCTATGCAGTAGTTATTCTAGTAGCTGGAACAGTCCACAAAGTAGATTTTTGAGCTTGTAAACTATTGCTAAGGGAATAAAAATTATTGTAAGGCATAGTTAGGATAAGTGTTCTTGTAGGAAGCAATAGGATTTCTTTCAGGTAGGATAAGTAACTGGTAATAGAGTATAGAGTAACCAACAATCTAAGATGTAGCACAAAGTTTCCACCTTGACTACCCAAGAGTGAAACACAAAGAACAATGGGGGCACAAAGTCATCCCAAAGTCCTTTATATAGAAAGAAACTAAAAACACACACTAAAAACAATTATGTCAGCACAAAGTCTGAAAGTAACTAATTTCAGGACACCTTCCTCATCACTTAAAGTTTAAAGCATTCACTTTATCATGTTATTTTATCCACAAATGGTTTATACTTCTTTTTTACAATGTCAGGTTATGAATAACAGATTCAATGGCTTTTTATCTCACATTAGAAACAACATGATTTTGGGTACTATTAGATGGTAAAATAGGGATGAGATTGGGAACTCCAATGAACACACTCACTCCCTCCACCTATGACTACAACATTCTAACTCAATATGCCAAATATACTTATGTATAACATATGAAATATCTAGAACTTGTACATAATGAAAGTTTGAAATACATCACCAAATGTCTATAAGTAGTGTCTAAAATGCTCAAACAAAATTTGACATATGCATCTATCAGAAGTTTCCAATCAACAAACATCAAGTTGTACTAACAACTTCAAACCTTTAGTAACACTTAATATGGTCTCTTAAAGTTTAAAGCATTCACTTTATCATGTTATTTTATCCACAAATGGTTTATACTTCTTTTTTACAATGTCAGGTTATGAATAACAGATTCAATGGATTTTATCTCACATTAGAAACAACATGATTTTGGGTACTATTAGATGGTAAAATAGGGATGATATTGGGAACTCCAATGAACACACTCACTCCCTCCACCTATGACTACAACATTCTAACTCAATATGCCAAATATACTTATGTATAACATATGAAATATCTAGAACTTGTACATAATGAAAGTTTGAAATACATCACCAAATTTCTATAAGTAGTATCTAAAATGCTCAAAAAAAATTTGACATATGCATCTATCAAAAGTTTCCAATCAACAAACATCTAGTTGTACTAACAACTTCAAACCTTTAGTAGCAAGGGACACATACAACTGGTAACACTGGTTCTTTAAAGGCTTAGACGTTGGCAATAGTTTTTTAGAATGACATGAACCTAGTAATAAAATATAAATTAGATAATAGTAATCCAACCAGTAAATATATAAAAAGTCCCTTAGCAGTTCTATGGATCCTTCTCCACCCATGAGTCCCTCACCTATGGATCCTTCCCCACCAGTGATCCCTTCATCACCTATAGAGTCCATTCTTTTGTATTCTCCTAAGCATACCTTACATGATAAACCTCCTCAGTATGATCCATCAATAATTACTACCTTTTCTATTGAGGATATTAGACATGAAGTATTTTCCTAGTTTTCATTAAAGATAGATGAGACATTAGCTACAATTCACATTCAACTTCATATAAAATTATTATATGTTCTAGATAATGTGTGTTGACAAATCTATCAGTACTTATGAGCACATGCATGGTGTTCTTACATTTTCATTTGGATTGGATGTGTTTTCTAACTTTATCTTTATCTATTTGTTATATCATTTGATATTGTGTTATATCTTTATCCATTCCAAGTTTCAAGTCTTGAGAGCAAGTGGAACTGTCTTTTTCTACCTTTCTCTCCCTTTAATTAGGCCTCATTGCCTAAAAACATGATGTTTTTACCATTTTGACCTTGGTTTTGTCCATTATTTTCTTATTATGGATTCTACCATTGATTTTGTTGATTCTGCTAGTTTGGCCTTTGATTCTTATACTATTGATTTTGTTGTCGCACTGGCCATTGTTGTTGTTGCTAATTATTCTAATGCTATTGATTTTTATCTTAGGGAAAGGGGTTTTTATAGATCCTAAGAGTTTGATTGGAAGTGGAGACACCATTACCTAATTTTATCTCCCCATCATATGGGCTAAGACAACCCTCTTCATGGCCCATTTTTACTATATCTTGCTTTTCTTTGTTGATATCATCAAAACCTCCATTCTATGTGTTTTTTCACTGCTATCGCCATCCCCTAGACTCCCCTAAGCATCAAATACAAATAGATATCTTCAAAAGCATTTTTGGGCTATTTTTCATGTTGTTTGAAACTCTCAACCTGCTCAAATGCGTTTTGCCACACCATGTACATGCCAAAACTATAAAATCTGCATAATTAGTTTTTGATGAAATGGATCTATAACCCAAATGCTTATATAAGTGAATATCTCCACTTCTTCTCTATGAAAGATGTACTATTAGAGTGCCTACAAATGAGGAAGAGAGAGAGAGTGTGTGTGTGGTTGAGTGGGTATATATACATAATGAGCACATAGACATGTGCCTGCCCTAAACAATCTTAAATAAAGTAATTAAAATACATTAATTACTCTAACACCCCCCAAGCCTAGCTTACATTGGTACAATAAAGGATGCAGTGTGAATCTATGTGTCCCTATGGATGCCAATCCATCATGTTGGAGTATATGGATGCCAAGTCACTATAAATACTAAGTGAAAGCTAGAATGGTGTTAAATACAAGGATCATTGAATATGAATAATTCACTCCAAAATACTAAGTAGAATGATGAACTTGAGGAAGTATTACTTGAAAACTCTCTAATAAGATGGTTAAAGTGAGCATAAATACTGGTGGGGCTACCACATTAGTGTCAATGATGGGGATACCACATTGGTGTCACTAAAATAATCACCAATAAAGTCATGGAGTCAAGTAAATAAATCCTTGTATGGGTTTTGGCAAATAATTTACCTAAATAAGATAACCATGTATAAAGGAGGAATCCAAAAAATACTCAATAAGTGTAAAGTATACATATAACTCTCATAAAGTGGATAAAAGAGAGAAAACCTGAATAAAATTAGACAAGGTTAAATTAACAAACTACCCATCACACTTTATAAATTAGTATGAGTATAATATATCTTATACATAAAAAAATACCAAATGAAAAAAAGGAAGACACTAGGATTCACTAGAATAGATCCAAACAAGTAGATTGTCAACCTATCAAAAAAGCCATCTCAAATCATGAGAGATGCTCCAAAAAAAATGGAGAGAAAATGTGTCTCCATAGAAGAAGGCAAGGAACTAATAAAGAGGCCTTGATGGAGACATGACACAAACTACAAGTGTGTCAAAGTTTCAATACACAAACTATAATAGAGCATGTCATGGGATGATGGAAGAGTGTCAAAAATGGCAAATAAAGACATCATTTATGGAAAAACATGCCTAAAATGATTAGCTACCAAAAAAATGACAATCTACAAAGCACATGCAAAGGACATTAGACTCAGTCAAAAATGCATCTTAAATAATGCAAAGTGAAATAATGGCATAAGTAGTACAATATGGGCAAAGAAAAAATAATGTGGACCAAATATCATGCAAATAGGATGTCGGTCATAGCCTAAAATGCATCCAAAATTACAATGAAAGAATAAAATTAAAGAAAGATAAAAAAAGATTTTGTTTTGCATGTGAGGGGGTTTGGCCTCCTGCCAAACCAGACCTCACCCACCAATCTTCAACTAGTGAGAGATAAAAAAATATGAATGAAAAAATAATAATAAAGACTCCCCCTTACAATAAATAGTTTTTAATAAAAACAATCAAAAAATCTCCCCATAAAATCACTTTACATTTGTCCCCCACTTTTGATATGCACATCCCACTTGATGATGTCCACCACCACTTGAATAAGCACCCACATTAAAATATTCCTGACATTTGACTAAATATCCACATGGAATATTTATCCCCCACTTAGAAAGTATTTAGAAAATATAAGGGTCCCCTATAATAACAAATTCCACTTGTAATAAAATTCCCATTAAACACTAAAAACCTCAAAAATGGAGCCCCCCCCACTTTTAATACACGACCTTCAAAATATTCATTTATTTTGAATGTAAGATTCAAAATAAACATGATTTTTTATAAGAAACATGGATTTTAAAATAAATCTCACCAAAGGGAGAAAAAAATCATTATGGATAAAAAACCATTGACATAATTTAATGGTTTTGACAAAGCCACCATTCAAAACCATGGGAGTCGAGATAAGGTTTGTTTGATATCAAAGATGGTCAAGGTTAAGGGACTAATTTTTTATGAAAATGAATTTGATTTTCATATATGAGGCTGAAGAGAATGATTGTACATATTGAGCCAAAATTCTCCTCCTACATAAAGGAACTACATATCATGTAGAATTGGTGAGAAGATCAAGATCTAAGATCCATAAATGATAATACCAAAACATGTGACTTGGAACAATAATATTTTTATGTTTGCACCATTTGGAAAAATTAACAGGATACCACTACCTCCAATAATGAAATGACCAAGCCAATGGCATATGTAGGTAAGGATCTCCTTAAAGACATGGATTAACTCATGAGTCATGGTTGAAGAGTAGGTCTATGGTGGTGGATTTGAGATGTAAATAATTATGAGTCAATGCCAAGATTGAAGTTAATCCAAATAAAGAACCAGAGTCTACAGAACCAATAGACACATCTAACAAAACATTCAAAATATGTTGCTCATGTCCCAAGACTGTAAAAATAAGCCACAACAAATGAAACAAAAAAAATCTAAAAACCCTCCAAAAATGTACGACTTACCAGATCTATCACAAGGGTGATGGGGGGGAAATTTTTATAAAACCCACTAAATATCTCACAAAACACAAAAAAAAAAATCTTGAAAAAAAACATAAATAAATTCACTATATGGATAAGTATGAATTTATCTTTGGGAAGTAAAAAAGAATCCCCAAAAAAAGGATTTATCTCATAATTATCCATTTTAGAATATTGGATAGGCATTCTTTGGGTTTTGAGGAATTTTTAATTCAATGGTGTAGGTTAGACGACTTGAAAATGCACCATAAAATAGCTTATTTCAAAACGTGGCTTAAAAGGCTAGGGAAAAAAAGGTTCATTCAATAAAATAATGGTGGATTTGCTATAATGAGAAAAACCTAAAATTGATCAATGGCCAATTATAGGTGCTCAAATACCATTAAAGAGTTAATAAAAAAATTAGACAAGATCTCTCCAATAATACATTAATACATCCATGGAAACTTCACCATACACACAAAGAGAATGAGCTATCTATAACTCAAATGTTTATACAAGTGAATATCTCTACTTCTTCTCTATGAAAGATGCACTACTATAGTGCCTATAAATGAGAGAGTGAGAGAGAGTGGTTGAGTGGGTATGTCTACATAATGTCAACATAATGAGCACATAGACACATGCACACCCTAATCAATATTAACTAAAGTAATTAAACTACATTAATTACATTAACAAATTAATAAGTATCCTACCTCTAATATGGAAATGCTAAAATAATTTACTAACTCTACGTCCCAACTCAAACCTCTTAATTATTATTTTGTGCACTTCCATTTATGTTTTCTCATTCAAAAATTTATGACTTTTAACTTTATATTCTCCATTTAAAAAGGTGAAATCTATTTCTATAACCATAAAATACAAGCCAAATTTTCTCTTTATGCTAGACAAACATCCCATGCATTTATTCTCCATGGATTCCCATAAAAAATTAGTTATAACTAAATATTTATTATAAAAAAATGGTTATACTAAAAAAATCATCATGGCCTTTGAGGTATCAATATTCTAAAGATATAATCAAAAGCTCTCTCCCAAAACTTCTCAACCTATCAACTATGTTATCCCATGATGGCCTTCAAATTCTTACAAGCTCCATTGACTTCATAGGTAAAATTATATGATGATAATTGTTAGGGATTACTTAATCAAATAATATGTTGACTGATTAAATCTTAAGGCTTCATACCCCAACTACCCAATGTGCCATTTAAATTCTTTAACCAATTTTTATTAAATACTTTCATGCTCCCCCTCCCCCCTAAGGAAGGGCCAATGGGGTTATCTCTAAATATAATTCACTTGTTATTTATTTTAAAATTCCCATTTATATTTTTAAATGAATTAATTTTAAATGAGAAACCTTAGACAAGCTATCAAACTGAGTTGTTTCTAGGAAATATATTGCTTGTAGCCTATCAAAACATATTCATAATGAAGTCATTGAAAATATCAAATTTTGACTTTAAGATAACCTCTAAATTTCAATGCATATATAAAAACTACTTAAAATTTTCACCATTTTTATAGGGAGACTTGGGACAATAATTTTTAGTGTTGAGGTAAAAATTTTCATGGTTTAAAACTTTTACCTAAAGTGAATTTCTAGCTTACTAAAAACTATTTCAAATAAGACACAATGAAGACATCATGATGTAATTCTCTTTGTATTTTTATCTCATAACTTTTTTCTAATTTCCATCTATTTATCATATCTCTATACTTTACTAAAATTATTCCATATGTACTTTCATATCCAAGCCTAGCTTTAGTGTCCAATCCAAGCACCTATAAAAACAATAAATGAAAACTTAGCAGTACCTACTAAAAAAATGATCATAATAATAATAATTAAAATGTTACAATTAAATATTCCACTAAATCAAGGTAATTAAGTATAATATAACACCATAATAAAATTTTAACACAACTTATCATGAAAATTGAGATCATAAATCATAAACATATAATTAATCTAAAATATAAAAATAATAACTAAAACCGAGTGATAATTTAAACAATCTTATGTTTCATAACTTAGTCCAAAATAATAAAGTAAAGTGAACACTAATTGTTCTTATAACTTATTTTCGGTTTCTCATAGGCATTTACTACATTAATAAAATACAGTACCAAAACTAGGATATGACACTACCTTGTGGGTCTTTAAGGAAAACTATTTGCCTAAAATTTATCTTATGTATCTCAAGATGGTGAGAACATGAATTAATAGAGATGCGAGTGCCAAAACCCCTATAATATGCAATAAAGTGGGAAGAAGATCCAATATAAATAGGAGAAGTGATGAGCCTCATCCAAATCATGGGTATAACAATCACATTAATAAAAAAATGGTATTAACCCTCTAGTGAGAAATGATGAGTTTTTGGCTAGTATTCTTGGAGTACTCACCACCATCCAAGAAAGGCTATAATCTCAAGAAACATGGTGGACAATATTGAATGCCATAACCAAAAAATAATCAACCATAAAATAGAATAAAAGTAGAAGATGAACTTCTAAGCTTTTAAACTGCACTTGATCCTTTTATCAAGGACATTGATAAGCTTCCTCCACCCATTTATATAGGAGAAGAATTTGGTGATGTTGTTGAAGCATGGATAATGAATATTTATAAATAATTCACTCTACACAGCATGAGCTTGAACATCAAATCTCATATTGGAAACTATCAGCTAGTAGGTGATGTTTCCTTGTAGTGGAATAATATTTGTGTTCTTAAGAGGTATGAAACTCTAACACTTAGTTGTGAATCCTTTGAGGGATATTTAAAAAAGAGGTATTTTAATGTCAACTAAAAAGTGAAAAAAAGACTGAATTTCAGTTATTGAAATACAATAATAATATTGTAATTGAATACGATAAAAAAATATCAATTTTTTGTGTTATGTTATTTAAATGCATAAATAAGACATAAATTTCACCAAGTTAAAATTGGGATTACATGAATTGTTGATACATGAGGTAAACATGACAAAAACTTGTATTATTTATTCTCTAATTGAATATTCCCATTGAGGTGATAAATAATAAAAGTCTCACCTCAAGGTCAAATAAGAATTTAGGAGTAATAGACTAAAGTGCAAGAATAAATATTTTTCACCTATTACAAATAATTTCAAAATCTAGAAGTAGAAAAATAAATTTAGGAAAACAAAAAAAAATTATAATAAATTTTAGATTCATAATAAAAGTTCAAAACCTAATAATTTTCCTAGGTTTGGCCATATAAATAGAAAAAAAGACCCAAACTAATCAACAAGGTGAAAACCCCCTCTAGTAACTAGTTATAATTTACTACTTGCTAACCAAATTTTGACCTCAATTAAAAATGGGTCAACTCCTCTCAATTGAAACTTTCCTAGGGTTGTCATGTGATATTTCAATGCTTTATATGGTCCCTAAAAGTCTTCATAAAACCTTATTAGCATTGTTTAAGGTGAGTGTGGAGAAGTTAAGGTAATGTCTTGTTTTGGTCATACAGTGGTATATACATGTCTTAGAGAGATAAGGCTTATTCAAGTGGTGTCATATGTTTTTAGTAGTCTCTAAAAGTAATTTTATGTCTTAATAACTTTATCATAACATTTCATGATGTTTTTGAGTATTTAAGGTTCATTTATGAACTTTAAGGTAGCAAAAATGAGAGAAAAGGTGATTTTGGCTAACATTCGTGTATTTCAAAGTTCCCCAATTGATAAATACATAAAAGACACCTTAAAAAGACCTTGGATTAGTTACATAACTGTCACACCTATCAAAAATTTAGACAAAGGTTAGAATCTTGAAACTCAATACATAAGAGAGGAGTTAAAATACTTGTACAAACTTGTTGAGGTCACTTGTACGTAAAAATAGTTTCATAACATCTTTTGGGATTCCCCAGGTCATATAAAAACATGGAAAGAAGTTTTAAGTCTAATAGTTTTAGAAATATCCCTCTCTCCTCCATCACTCCATTCACAAACTTATGAAGACCAAATTCAACTACATGGTATAAGATGTAGAGGTGGAATTGGTGGATAAGATTTTATCCAAAATTTATTACCCATATGGGATTCCAAGTTTTATCATTATTCATTGGATTTATCTCCTTATCTTTATGAACAATCGCTAAGGATCTAGACTACTTTTTGGAGGCTCAAAACCTCACTATCTCTATTTTTGGGTAGCGTAGTTGTAGGTGTGAATTCAGAGAGGAAATATTAAAATTTAATAGGTTATTAATAGGTTTAAATAACCTTCCTACATCATTCTCCAACATCACCTAGCCCATATATGCATTGGTCAAACAAAAATTATCATTTTGCATAATGTGCAAGTGGTTATCAATGTTATCCATATTCTAGAGTTGATACAAGCTTAATTTGAATTAAAGTGTCTATTAAACATGTTATTCATCTTTTAATTTCATTCAAAGGTTCTCTAATCTTTTAATTTTATCCATACTGCTCTCTAAATGCCATTGTGCTCCTAGGTTGAGGAATGTGCATTTAGAGTTGCTTGTGTAACAAAAATTGAAAGGTATTGTTTTTTCCTTTTTTAATCCATGGTGAATGTGTTTTAATTATGTATATGTGTTTTAATACTCATAATACACTCACTAACCTTGTTATAATATATAACATCATCAAGATACTCAACTCTCAATGGACATGCTATGTATAGGAGTTGATTCTATGAACATGATCCATACAAAAAAAATACAAGTGTGAAGTGTTACATGGTGTTTATTAATGAATTATTCATAAGATTTTGGAGAGAGTGACCAAGAAGTGGATCAAAACATTTATACAATGTCAAAGTGTATAGGGATCAAAGATTATTTCTCTTAGCAGTTTGTGCAGGCAAGAAAGTGACCTATAGGCCCTAAACCTGTAGGTCCCCTTTTAGACAAAGGTATACTTATTCATGAATATTTTCAGTGTGTACATTGAAACATCACTCAAACATAATTAAAAATAACATTTTGATGAGTGATTAGCCAAATAGAGTTTTAAGTTACAAGGTGGTCAAAATGTTTAAGAGGTCTGCAAACCTAATACCTATACATAGGCCTGAGTTTGAAGAATAAAGTAAAGGTATGTGACTAGATATTAAAAATAATAATTGAAACTTGTATCAAGTGAAAATAATTCCTCAATTAGGTTAACTCTTATAGGTTCCATGGCACATTTGAAAAAGACAAATCCAAAACCCAAAATGCACTCATAACTCTCTTACCTACAACCAATTAAGAGGAGTGCCTTAAAAAATGATGTTGGTAAAGTATGGAGTTTCAAGTAATTGATAAGGGAATTAATATATCAAAAAAAATGAGTCAGAGTTATGTTTAGTTTTGGGTAATGGTTTTTAATACCTATAAATCCTCAAACACAGTCAAACTCTTAAAATAGTCACCAATAGGCACATATTGAAGAGATTATCTTAGATAGTGATGATTGATGAAGAAAAAATATTAAAGGAATTTATGGAAGTAATAAACCATAAATAAAATGATAAGAGTTTGAATAGGTTAAATTTTTTTAGTAAAGACCCTAAAACACTAGGATTGCAAACCAATCCTATCCATACACACAGTTCACAAACCTACAAGATTGTTAGTCAAAGATAGGCTAGTTTCAAGCCTAAAAGAGGTTGGAAGAATAAATGAAAAGAATTAAGATGTAACACAAGTTATTTTTTACATTAATTAAACCATTTTATATCAAATCCATCTAAGGAAAGAGTAGATGAAATAAGCAAACATAAGTCACTCAAATTATGCATACACACAATCTTTGCTACAAGTTTGTCTACCTAGCCAAGAGGAAGTTATTTTCTTGAAATTTGTTGAGCTATATGTGAGGTATAATATGATGTTTCAATGATTATAATACAAATCCAATTATCCCTTATACTTAAAAATAAATATAACATGTTGACAAACTCTGCTCTAGGCCTAATTGAACACATGGGTCTAATGCATATACATGCCTATATGGGGAGCTAGATGAAATCTAGATTATTGAAGTGAGTTGAGTACCATATATACCATCAATATATGGTGAGAATCATGGTTAAAATTTTCATTAAGACCTATATTCCTTACATTGAAAGAGAAAAGAGAATATAATCAATTAGGGTATTTTATGTAAGTTAGCTTAAGAACCCTAGGTATAAGAAAATGAGATTGTAGGAGACATAATGGAGATATAAGGGGTTGGATAATCATGGGGAAAATTCAATGAGGTGTTATTGACATCAATTAATTTATCAAAGTCATAAGAAAAACTGACCTTATTTCTATCTCAACCCTTACAGAATGCCTACTAGTAGCTTGAGAAGCTATCTTCATTTGCTCAATAAAGTACGAACATATTCCATGGAACATTAGGATCTTGGGGAAAGTTATATACCCTATTTTTCTTATCATTTTTGGAAAATTTTAGTGGATTAATTCCCTGAGTTGTATGAATAATTGTTAAGACCTTGAAGCACTTTTAGGCTACCTAGGAGAGCCTAAATGACCTGATGCAAGAGAAATGGGTTTTTATGCCTCTACATAGATGAGATAAACTCTTAAATGACATAAATAATGTATAATACTCCCCTCAAAATCACCCCATGCCACTATTTTATACTTTCAAGTCTGGTACTATATGAAATAGGCTAAAAAAGACTATTTTTACCTACTTGGGAGTTCTGTACAAGGTGTTAGAAATTCAAAATTGACATGGAAAATGGGGAGGAGGTCCTTAAAGTTAATCAAATGTTTATTTTGGGTTTCACATGTGTTTAAAACTAGAGGATCCAAATTTTAATCTTTAGTCAGGGATGACTAATTAGGACCTTATTAGGAGATATAAGCAATAAAAAAGTACACTTCCACTCACTCTCAAGACATGAAATTGATCATGAAAATTTAAGTTCATACTAGGTCCTAGAATATGCCTTCAAATTCTTATTTAATCTATACTTTTCTAGACATAAAGAATTTTGCATGATTTTAGAGCTATAAAGAATGAAGCCAATTTAGAGATTTTGGTGTAGAATGAGTTCTTAGGGCTGGTTTGAGACTTCCAAATGGATTTTTAAAAGTATGATATGAGTTGAATAGGCAATCCATGTAAATAAGATAAGTTGAAGAAGATGAATTCAAGTTTTGGCACTTATATGCAAGATTGGCCTAATGAGATGAATAGTCGTCTATACACCTAGCAAGAGAAGGAAGTGATGTGTCAAAGAGAACCTCAAGAGATTAGTTGATAGGTGTAAAAAGTAGAGAAAAGATGTAACTTGACCTAGTATGACCATCAAGAAGGCCACTTGTCATTTAACAAGCCAAATTAAAGGGTAGTTTTGGAGAGCTAGTCAAGGTGTTAAGTAATCATTATAACTCTTATGCCACTTGGAGCAAGGGAACATATTTAGAAGAGATAAAATGGTGTTTATGACATGTTGAGGTAGTTTCATAACTCCTCTCTTATTTTTAACTCATGAGACACTTATCATCTCTCTCTCTCTCTCTCTCTCTCTCTCTCTCTCTCTCTCTCTCTCTCTCTCTCTCTCTCTCTCTCTCTCTCTCTCTCTCTCTCTCTCTCTCTCTCTCTCTCTCTCTCTCTCTCTCTCTCTCTCTCATGTTATATATTGAGCCTTAATTAGATAAATTTGTATCCTCCACCTAGGTATTGTGAAGACATGGCTATTTTTAGACTTTTATTAATGAATAATAACCTAGTTTTACTTTCTCTATAGACTAGTTTCAATGTGCATGTCTGACTAGTTGATCTTTCTAAGTGATAGATTCATTTCCTTGGCATGTTGTCCTTGTTAACAATCATATTCAGTTTGAAATACTTTTTTCAAGTCTCTTAAATATTTCAAATGAAGTTTTTTTGGGTTTAGTGAGTTGTTTTTTCACTAGTGTCATGTCATGACCTCTTGATTAATCCTCTTAGCTCAAGCTTAATTCACAAACCTCCATGAGAAATACTAATGTAGAGAGGAAAATTTATATTAGCTTCATGTGAAGGTTAGGCTATTTTTTAAAGTGCAATTTCAACTAGTTGGTAGTGATCAGTTCATATTTGGTGCATCACCTCCATTAGAGTAGGTTTTTCTCCCTTTTCTCAGCAAGTGTTAGAGTAGTATTTGAGCCTATGTGATTCATCAAAGGGAACTATCCCTTTAACCTATATATTTACCTCTCCAATAGGGTAACCATAAACTTGAGGTATTTCTATGTTACATCAAATTTGGAAGGATTAAAATACCTTCTAAAGGGTGCAAATTTGATGCATAATAGTTTTGGTACACTTAGTGGGACCAAGGTTCAAAGTTATGGAAGAATTCATTAGCCTTTGGAGGCATTCAACAAACATCAATGGTGACTCTAAATTTAATCACCTAGTTTTATTATCCCAAGTACTTACTTTGAAAATTATTTTATTATACCTTATGTTTTCCTTTGACTTATGAAGTTGGGATGGCTAGGTATGAAGAAAACTTCTATTTTATACCACATTATTAGCCTTTATTGACTTATACCAGCCATATATCCTTCCTTATCAAGTTTTTTAGTCTCTTTATGAGTCATATCAGTCCTATGGTCAACTTATTCTCCTTTTACATGACCATGATGTTATATATGAGCAACCTACTTAAACTCAAAGGGTCCCTAGTTACCCCTAAAATATATCCATTTCAATTTTGAAGTAAATACTCTTAGGCTATGAGAGATACATGTTAGAACTTCATACACAAAGGTAATATGGTCAATATATCCATACTTATCTCATTCATGACATGAGAGATTAATTTCAACTACTGAAATAAGAATGGGTACCTATTGAGAAATCAAATTGGCAAAGCCACTCAAGTGGAATGTTAGATGTAAGTGGTCTCATTCAAAATATATAAGATATGCTAATATTTATTAAAGGACAACAAGTCCAATTCCATAAATTTTATGTGTCCTCTTACAATCTATCTCAACCCTCATATATCCCACTTGTTCTTCCCCAAGAGACCTTTCCAAGTGTTCCAAGCCCTTCATGTGTTCCTCAAACTTTTCTTTCTTAGAATTCTATCCAAGAGAGAATTCAAAAGGAGAAGGAAATGATTGTAGAGAATCCTATTTATTCATGACAAGATTCCACTTATCTTTCTCAAAAACCCCCTAAGACGTCTTTTAATATTCCAAGCTAGAATCAAGTGGTGAAGTCATGGAGTGGGCAAAGTAAAACAAGTATAGATTGGGGAGTTGAAGTTGAAGAAGAACCTATGTATATGAAATTTTCTCTCATCCCTCCTCAAGAGTCCTCTTGTACATCGTACCATCTCTCTTGTGTCACTTATCTTCATGAAGCCACTAAAAACCTTTAAGAGAAGATTTTACAAGAGAACATTGATAGGTAAATTAAAGAGTTGGACTTGGAAATGAAAAGACTTGAACCAAGTGAAAATTAAGAAGTTGAAGACAAAGAGAGTTTTATGCCTAATCAATCCCCATTTTCCTCTCCTTAATTACCTATGACTTGTATATCTTGGAAGTCTATCCAAGAGTGTATTCAAAATAAGAATGAGACTCTAACTAATAAAGTTGGGGATGAATGTGTAGTTATTGAAGAACCTCAATAAGGCTATGAGAAATATAAAATTCTTGTTGAAGAAGATGTCCCTTCCATTTCTCAACTAAAATTGATATCTCTCCAAGAGTTCCTTCAAGAATACAACATTCCCATGCCCATTCATGATCCATATACCATACCTCATATCCCCTCTTTAACTCATGAACTTTCCTATCAACCTTCAACCACATCCCTTATTAAAGAGGAAGCTCTCCTATGGGAGGTTAGTTAAAAGGATCAAGTTATAGTTGTAGTTGAATAAGATTAAGCAAGTGTATATGATGAAGATTTTATTATTGGTACTCCCCTTAGTGAAGACAAATACAAATCAATCTTCTTGAATAAATAAATAGATTATCTAGATCAATTTTCAGCTATCAATGAAGAGATTGATTGATACATGGAAAAAGAAGCTTTTGAGAAGAACATCATATTGGATAAGATTGTTGAGTCTCATGAACAAGTGAAATATGTTTTGAAGGGAATGTGGCAAATATATTTGCATATGTTCAAGGAGTACGAAGGTGTTGATAAGAGAGAACCTCTAGAAGAGAAAAATCAGATTGTTGATGAGGGGTGTAAGATTCTTATTAATAAAACCTCTCTTAAAGAACACTACCAAGAGTTTCAAATAAATGATAGAGAAATCTATGATGAATATCACACTCATGAGAATGATCAAGAGATTGAATTTGAAAAACCAAATATCTTCTACATTCATGGACCAAGAAGACTCATGGTAAAATTTTAAGGAGATATGTAATGAGTTTGAGGTTCTTCAATAGCCTACACCCCCTAATAAATAGTTTGAAGATTCTCATGAAGATGTATTACTTATTTAAGGACAATATGACAACCTCCAAGATACCATGATGGAGTTTGATCCTAAAAATTAAGAGATGGCCACGTTTGAGATAAGCACAAGTATCAAGAGAGGTCATGAGAGGATTGTTGAAAAAAATAATTCACCTTCATAGGTGATTGGTTTTTAGCTACCATTACTTTATTTGAGAACATGCCAAAAATATTGGAAAGCATGAAGGAGATGAAGACATAAAGAACAAGGCTTAAGAGACACCTTATTTCATAGCATCCTTCATTTCATGGAGCAAGATATTTTACAAGCTTCCCATTTGATCTAGGAGGAAGAGGTTGTTTTAGATTAAGGTAAAAACAGGTTGTGAAGGGGCCCCGAAACCCTTTAACAGGAATAAAAAGGTTAAAGCATTACTATGCTCCAGAAAAAGCCATCCTCAAACCTACTAAAAAGTAGCAACAGAAACAGGTTATACAAAGATAACCTCAAAAAACCATTAAACAAACAACCCCCTAATATCCCGTAAGATGCTCTAGTTATCTATTTTAGGAGTAAAATCCAGAATAGTTGCTTGTCTGCCATTAGCAATATTCTGCAAACTTTCTAGCTCTCTAGTTTTCCTTATGGGTCTTCTTCCGGGTTTGTCAAGAGAGCCAAAATCCGGTTTCATCTTACGATGCTGTTCATCTCTTTTTCCGAGTGTATCCCTAGCAATAACAAGCAGTTTCACCTTAGTTTTTTGGTCTTTTTTACTGCTTCTTGTTTCTACTCCCTTGGTATTTGTGATTTTTCCTCCCCTTTTTCTTTGGTTCTCCTGAAGCTCCTCCAAAGGGATAACAATATCAGCCTCCCTAGACTGAGAAAGGAGAACATCTCCCTCTTTTGAATTGTTTACAGCTTCAGCCAAGATTTCTCCTTCTTTTAATACACTTTTGTCTTCAACATCTCCCTTTTTATCTTCTATCCTTTGTTTTCAAATGATTTGTCTTGATAAATCCATCAATTCTTCTTTTCTTTGTTTAGGATTTTTGATATCTGTTTGCTGTCCATCTCCTTCTATTTCTGAATTTACATTCTCAACAGAAAACTCCTTATACGCCTTAGTTTGTGGATCTTTGGGTTCTTCAAAAGAAGGCTCTAAATCCACCTCTTCATCTAAATCTTTAGGATCTACACTATTCTTTTGTTCTTGTTTATGATCTTCCTTTAGTTTCCATTCTTCCTTATGCTGAATTTTTCTCCCTTCCAATACACCTCTCTGAAGATTTTTGCTTTTAAACGGATAGTTTTTAATGAAGTTCCCCTATTTCTTACAAGCATAGCATGAATTAGGCAAATCTTCAAAGAGAATCCCTTCAGTTTTTTTTCCCAGCTTGGATATTATATCCACTTTTTCTGGGATGTGATTCAAATCTGCCACTTTGACATAAAGTCTGGCACTTAAAAGTTTGGATCTGGAAGCCGTAGCTTTATCCACTACCACAAGTTCACCAAAAGAACTGGCAATACCTTTAAAGATTTCCTCATGCCAGAACTCTAAAGGGAGTCCAGGAAGTCTAACCCAAATGGGAGTGGTTAAGAAAAAAGAATCTGATAGGTCCATATTGGGCTCCCATTTTTTGATTGTCAAAGAACATTTACCGAAGGACCACAGTCCTCCACCCAGAACCATATTCATGTCTTCCTTACAATTGAAAATAAATGAGAAAAATCCATTCATCATTGGTGCCATTTCTATTTCTCCTCTAATTACCCATTTCCTTTTAACCATTTTTTTAAGAGTTTCCAGATCTGGTCTAGCTCCTAAAAATTTACCCACTAGGGTGAAATCCATGGAAGACATAGAGAAATCTATTAAAGGGTCTGGAATGAAAACTTGAAACTCACCTTTCTCCTAGCAAGATTTTGTAGTCACCAGTGGGAAGATAGATTTTCCATTGGGTTTCTTGCCAAACAGAGATGACCACTTCTTTTGCTCTGCATTCTCTGCCTTCAACTCTTCTAAAGAATTTTCCTTATTAGACTGAAAATTATCTTTCTCCTTTTCATGCTCTTGACCCAACCCATCAGGAGTAGAATCCAGATGGGAGACACAGATCCCATTGAAAGGATTAGCAGCACTCGACAGTTTTCCATTATTTCTAATAGCGGTACATTCTGCCGCCAAAATTTTTTCTGCACCTCCTGCTGTCCCTCCAGGATCTATACTTGCTGCCTAGTTCTCCACAAGAAACTTTTCTCTTACCTTCAACCCTGCGCTCTCCACCTTTGATCGGGCACCTTCAGTCTTCCGCCTAGAAAATTCAAATTTTGGGCGCACTTCCTGTGCGCCCAGCGCATCCTGCCTATACATTATTTACTCCCTGCGCTAGGTTTCATGGAAAAAGTGATGTTAAGGTCAGTGTAACTTCTTCATAGGAGGAAGAGGTTGTTTATAGGTTAGTTGTATAGAGTTAGTTTGCTTATATTGTTTGTTGTGTTCCCTAAGTACTTGAAAGCATGTGTGAGTCTTCTTAATTTGCTTTGTATATTGTTGTCTTTGTTTTTGTGTTTTTAAAAGTCAAATCAAATTGTCTTGTCATGGTCAAGGTATGGTCAGGTCTGAAACTAAATGCAAATTATTCCATTTCCTAATGGAAGGATAAGGCTACCAATCTTTTTAGCAATGTAGGCATGTTGCCCCTATGAATCACCAAATTGTTGACCAAATTTTGACCTCAATTAAAAATGGGTCAACACCTCTAAATTGAAGATCTCATAGGGTTATCATGTGGTCTTTTCATGACTTATATTGTCCTTAAAATTCTTATTAAATCCTTATTATCATTATTTAAGGTAAGTTTGGAGAAGTTAAGGTAATGTCTTATTTTGGTCATATAGTGGTACAAACATGTATTAGAGAGATAAGGATTGGACAAGTGGTGTCATAGGTTTTTAGGAGTATATCAAATTCATTTTATGTCTTAATTACTTTGTCATAACATTTAATGATGTTTTGGAGTATTTAAGGTTCATTTATGAACTTTAAGGTAGTGAAAATGAGGGAAAGGGTGATTTTTGGCTAACATTCATGTATGTAAAAGTTAACCAAGTGATAAATCCATAAAAAAACACCTTAAATATACCTTTTTAAATTTAAATAACTTCCACACCTATCATCAAGTTTTAGATTAAGGTAAAAATAGGTTTTGAAGGGGCCTCGAAACCCTATACATCAGAAGAGAGATAAACCTTAAGCACAACTAGGTACAAAATAACATGGAACTGGCAAAAGCAAGACTAGATTAACCAGGAATCTAAAAATAGCAGTCAAGAGCTGGACAAACTATTATTATTTTTATTACAAGACCAAAGTTTCATATCTAGAGGGGGGACCAAAGGCTTAGACTTCTTCCTCTTAACTGCTATCCAACCATCCTCTACCTTAGCTGCCTCAGCAACCCAATCCTCAGAAGGCCATGATCCATGAAGTCCAGGGGGCATCGATGCCTCAGCAAAATCCTTTCGAGAACCAGCCAACTTTTGGCTCCTAGGAGAATCCTTCAAAACAAGTGGAGGGACCACCACCTCCTCAGTAATCAGTTTAGAGAGATCACATAATCCAATCTCCATAGTACCTTCAACAGGATCAGTCTCCAGTGGAGTCTCCTGATCCGACGATTCAGAATGGATACTCTTTTCATTCTCAGTCTCTGAATCAGTCACATCTTCCTTGGGTTGTTTAGTAAAATAATGTTCATGATCAGCTTTAGACCACCAAGAAGGTGATCTTCTAGATTTGGATTTCCCTGCAGTACACCGAGCTACAACGTGCCCCGTCAGGTGACATTTTCTGCATCAAAAAGGTAAACCTTCAAAATCTAACATTTGCATCTAAGAACCCCTAGGGGAGTCTAGACAAATCGCCTTAGGAAGGCCCTTAGAAACATCCACCTCAACCATTAGGCGTGCATAGGTCGAATGGTAAAACTTCTTAGTTTCTTCATCCTCAAATAAAAACTCCCTTATAGCATTTCTGATGGTTTTATTCACCAATTCATGCCATAGATGTATTGGTAAATTAGGGAGCCAAACCCAGACAGGGATCTTGTTGAAGGTTTCCGTGAGAGGATTGAAATCCATATGCCACCGTTTGGCCATAAGAGGGTATTTACCCTGCCATAAAAAATTACTGTTGGACAGAATAGTCCTCCTGTCCTTAGAGTTTTGGAATAAAGCTTAAAAAACCCTTTACCACATGGGTATATTTCCACATTTCCATCAATCAGTGATATCCAGGTATTGGATATCTAGCCATGTAGATTTACAAGAGAGGGCCAGAAGCCATGAAATCAAAAAATAGCCCCATACTCTGAAAAATATTCTACCCGATTAAAGATTGCTTCAACTATATTAGGATCTAGATTTACCCTAATAGGATTTAAAGCACTTACTGGTGAAACGCATGACCTCCCAGCAGAAGCTTGATGTTTTGCGTCATTTATTTCAGCTTCAAAAGTAGCCACATTTGCATAAGTTCTTCCCTTTGAACCAGGGACAGAACCAATAACAGGGGATCCTTTTTCTATATTCGTAGCTGGAAAAGAACTCCCTTCCATAGAAGAATGGGCAATCAGGATCCTTTCCCCATTCACAGGTGGAGTCCCTTTCATAGCATAAGCCGCAGCCACACCAGCCACCGGATCAATGGCTACCTGGTTCAGAATTTGGGTTCGTGCTCGCACACGCCTGCACTCAGCATTCAAATTCTCCATGTTTCACATTAAATTCAATGTTATTGTTTAATATTATTATTATTATTTTTTATCAAGTTAAGTAAAGGTTAGAATCTTGAAATTCAATGCTTAAGAGAGGAGTTAAGATAATTGTACATACTTATTGAGGTCATTTGAAGGTAAAAATAGTTAATTAACATCCATTGGGATTAATTAGGTCAAAAATAACATGGAAATAATTTTAAATTCTAATAATTTCTTAAATATCTCTCTCTCTCTCTCTCTCTCTCTCTCTCTCTCTCTCTCTCTCTCTCTCTCTCACTCTCTCTCTCTCTCTCTCTCTCTCTCTCTCTCTCTCTCTCTCTCTCTCTCTCTCTTCCATCACTCCATTCACAAGATCATGAAGGCCAAATTCAACTACATGGTATAGGCCATATAAGTGGATTTGGGGGATAATATTTTAGATATATTTTAGGAACCTTATGGGATTAAAATTTATTTAATTTTTCACTAAATTTATCTCCTTATATTTATGAACAAATTCTAAGGAGCCAGACTATGTTTTGGAGGCTCAAAACCCCAGTATCTTAATTTTTGGGTAGCATAGTTATAGCTGTGAAGTTATGGAGGCAAGGTGAAAATTTATATGTTATTAATATGTATACATAACCTTCATAAATCATTTTACATCATCAAATATCCCATATATTCACTATTCAAGTAAGAAAGTGATCCTTTTTCATAGTGTGCAAGTGGTTGTCATTATTTTCCATTATTCTAGAGTTTTTATAGGGTTAATTTTCATTCAAGTGTTTATTTAACATGTTATACATATTTTAATTTAATTAAAATTTTCTCCAATATTTTAATGTAATTTTTACTACTCTCTAAGTGCCATTGTGCTCCTAGCTTAAAGACTATGCATTTGGAGTTCCATGTGTAACAAAAATTGAAAGGTATTTTAATTGCCTTGTTAAATCCATGGTGAAGGTGTTTTATTTATGTATATGTGTATAAATAATAATAATAAACTCAATTAACTTGTTATTATCATATAAAATCATCAAAAAACTCAACTCTCAATGTACATGCTTTGTATAGGAGTTGATTATATGAACACAGTCAGTATACACAAAGTATAAGTGTGAAGTGGTATATGGTGTTCGGTAATGAATTATTCATAGGATTTTGGAGAGAGTGACAATGAAGTGGATCAAAAAACTTGTACAAGGTCAAATTACATATGGCTTAAATATTATTTATCTTAGTAGCCTGTGCAAGTAAGAAGTTAACCTACATGCCCTAAACATGTAGCTACCATTTTAGACAAAGGTATAATTGTTCATGAATAGGTTTAGTGTATAATTTGAAACATTATTCAAAAATCATGAAATATAACATATTTATGAGTGACTATCCAAGTAGGGGTTGAAGTGATAGGGTGATCAAAATGTTTAAGAGGTTTGCAAACCTAGTACCTCTACACAAGCTTGAGTTTGAAGAAGCAAGCAGGGGTATGTGAAGAGTTATGAAAAATAATAATTGAACCTTATAAAAAGTTAAAATTATACCTATATTATGTTTAATATTTTAGGTGTCATGGTATATTTGAAAAGGACAAATCCAAAACCCAAAATACACTCATAACTCTCTTACAATCACCCATAGCCAGTTGAGATGAGTGCCTTAAAAAATGATGTTGGAAAAGTCTAGAGTTTTAAGGAAATAAAAATGGTATTAAGATATAAATAAAAATTATTTATATTTATGTAGAGGTTTGGGGATTGGTTTTTAATACCTATAAATCTTTAAACATAGTCAAACTCTCAAAATAGTCACCTACACCCACTTGTTAAAGAGATTGTCTTAGACAGTGATGATTGATAAAGAATAAAGTTTTGAGGCTTTGATGAAAGTATTAAACCATAAATATAATTATAATATTTTTAATATGTTCAATATTATAAGTAAAGACCATAAAACACCAAGATTATAGACCAATCTTATGCATACACACAATTCACAAACCTATAGGATTGTTAGTCAATGATAGGCTAGTTTAAAGCCTAAAAGAAGTTGGAAAAATACATGAAAAGTATTAGGATGAAAAAAAAGTTATTTTAAGGTTAAATTAAACCATTTGAGATCAAATATATCTAAGCAAGGAGTAGAGGAAATGAACAAATAGGGTCCTTCAAATTATGCATAGACACAGTCCTTACTACAAGTATGTCTACATAGCTAAGAGGAAGTTCTTTGATTGAAAGTTTTTGAGGTATATGTGAGGTATAATAGGATAGTTCCATTATTATAGTAAAACTCTAAGTATCCATTAGACTTAATAATAAAGACAACATTTTGACAAACTCTGTTCTAGGCCTAATTTCACACATATTCTAATTACATACATAGGCCTATATGGGTATCTATATGAAAGGTGTATTGTTTAAGTGAGTTGAGTAAAATAGATACTTAGGATATTTTGAAAATAATTCTCAAAAATTTCATGAATACCTATATTCCTTATAGTGGAAGAGAAAATATAATATAACTAGTTAGGGTATTCTATACAAGTTAGCTTAATAACCCTAGGCCTAAGAAAATGAGATTTTGGGAGACCTAATTGAAAAATAAGGGTTGGATAACCATGGGGAAAATTAAATTAGGTTATGATTTACCTACATTAATTTCCTAGAGTCATTAAAAACTTTAGGATGCTACACACTGACCTTATTTCTCTCTCAACCCTTAAAAAATACCTACTAGGAGTCTGAGATGCTATCTTCTTTTCCTCAGTATAGTACCAAGGTGTTGTATGGAACCTTGGGATCCTATGGGAAATTATCTACCCTGGTTTACTTTAAATTTTTAGTATTAATTGGTCGATGAACAATCGTTAAGATATTGAATCACTTTCAAGCTGGTTAAGAGAGCCATAATGAACTGATGAGAGAGAAATGTATTTATATGCCTCCATATGGATGTTATAAACTATAAAATGACCTAAATCATGTATTATGCTCCCCTAATAATCATCCAATGTCACTAATTTTTACTTTTAGGTATAGAACTATACAGAATAGGTCAAAAAAGATTATTTTTAGCTGCTTGGGAGGCCATACAATGTGTAAAAACTTCAAAATTGATGTGGAGAAAGGGTAGGATGTCATTAAGGTTAATAAAATATTTATTTTAGGTTTAAAACATGTGGGAATCCTAAGGATCCATATTTTTTCTCTCGGCATAGCGGCTTAATTGAGACCTAGTTAGGATAGAGAACTAGTAGAAAAGTACACTTCCACTCACTCTCAAGACATGAAATTAAGCATGAAGCTATAAGGCCATACTAAATCCAATAATATACATTTATATTATTATTAACATCCATAATTTTCTCCAAAAATGTATTTTTTCATGATTTTAGGGCTATAAGGAATGAAGCTAATTTGGAGCTTTTGGTGTAGAACAAGTTCTTAGGGATGGTTTGAGACTTCCAAATAGATTTTTGCAGGTATTATATGATTTTAATAGGCCATCAATGAAGATAAGATGAGATAAAGAATATGAATTGATCTTTTGACACTTGTATTCAAGATTAGCCTAAGGAAATGAAGGGTCATCTAGATACCTAGCAAGAGAAGGAAGTGATGTGTCGAATAAAACCTACAGATATTAGTTGAAAGGTGTCAAGAGCATAGAAAAGATGTAACTCAACCTAATCTAACCACCAATAAGGCCACTTGTAATTAAATAATATAAATCAAAGGGAAGTTTTAGAGAGTTAGTCAAGGTTTCAAATAAGAATTCTAACTCCTATGCCACTTGGAGCAAGGGAACATCTTCAAAAGATCTACACATGGTATTTAAGACCTATTGAGTAAGTTTCATAACTCCTATCTTATTTTTAACTCATGAGACACTTGTCATATCTCTCTTATATTCCCTTATCTTCTTCTCTCTTACTTATGTTATATATTGAGCCTTAATTGGCTAAGTTTTTATCTTGCACCTAGGTATGGTGAATCCCTTCCAATTTTTAACCTTTAATCAATGAATAATAACCTAATTTTACCTTCTCCATAGACTGGTTTCAATGTGCATGTTTGACTAGTTGATCTTGCTAAGTGATAGATTCACTTTCTTGGCATGTTATCCTTGTTAGAATTCATATTCATTTTGAAATTCTTTTTTAAATATTTAAATTTTCAAATGAAGTTTTTTTGGGTTTAGTGAGTTTTATTTTCACTAATGTCATGTCATGACCTCTTGCTTAGTCTTCCTAACTCAAGATTGCTTCACAAACCTCCATGATAAATAATAATGTAGAGAGGTAGATTTGGATTAGTGTAATGCATAGGTTAGGCTCTTGTTTTAAGTGCAATTATAGTTGGATGGTAGTGATAAATTCATATTTAGTGCATCACCTCCCTTAGAGTATGTTTCTCTCTCTTTTCCTATAAAGTGTTAAATTAGTTTTTGAGCCTAAGTGATTCATCAAAGGGAGATAACCCTTTAACCTATAGATTCACCTCTCCAATAGGGTACCCAAAACCTTGAGTTGTTTCCATGTTACATCAAATTTGGAAGACTTGAACTACCTTCCAAAGGGTGAAAATTTGATGAATAACACTACTTTTTTCTCTTTAAAGAGATATACAATGATATGAATGTGGTAATAAGCACTATATAAAATATTTACCAAAGCTAAATAAAAACCAACCTAGAACCAAAGAGTATATGCATTGGTTAGAAATCAAAATGTGCATTTACAATCCACCTTGATTGAAACCAGAGGTATAATTTCTAATTTTTATTTCATTTTTTTAATTGATTCTAAAGTTACATATATTATCATTTATTATTCTATTGCAAATAAATGAAAAATTAAACACATTAGAATTATATAAGTATGGGAGGTAAAATTAGGCATAGGTAAGAGAGTTCCTATCTTATAATGGACATAGTAAGTTAAAATTGATTTAGGTGTTTTCAAGACAAATATAAATATGTGTTTATAACCTTTATGGTCATATTACTTGATTTTATGCATGTATTTCATATAAAAACATCATTCTAGGTTTGATTGCTTAAAAAAAATGGATAATGCCTAGATGACACTTAAGTATTTCTACCCTAGTTCACATAATCACCTCAAAGTGACACTTGAGTGCTAAGAGTGATTCTTGGGACCACCTATCGCTAGATTAGCCCTAGACCTATCCTATATTTTATTTTTTTCACTCATTCAACCTTCATGTGTGCCATATGCATTCCCAGTCATCCCTAAAGTAGTCCCAGACTCTCATTCTTACATCCTAGACCTCCATGCCTTAGGTCTTACCACCTAGACACTAGCACCATTATAGGGATATTGCACTACATGGTGATAGTGTCCCAATATTGGTCTGCTATCCTTTCCCTCCTTTTACCACAAATAGATATGTTTTCAAATCTTAGACCTCCTAGGGTTGTCTTAGACAACTTTTAACACTTGTATAAGAAAAATAATAATATAAATACATGACTTTTATCCCTTTATCTACTAGATGTAAATAATATGAAAATGACACATACAAACCCAGAATAATTTATGCACAATTAAGGATATCAATCCCTATTTTTTCCTACTTCTATATACTACCATTTACAACATTCTTAACCTTAGATTACTCATATTTATATTCTCACTCAAATTAAAAGCACTCAAGTGAACCATAATACTAGCTTCACTTGCACTTGCTCTAGAATTTAAGTGGGTAGAACTACATAGGGATTGATCCCTCTTTATTGTATTGGTATGTGGGCAACTCTCATCAAAATGAGGTGTTGAGGATGTCCAACCTACCCCATTAATAAACACACTTTTCTACTTGTATCAATTAAATGCCCTAAAAACATGGAGGATAAGGATTTGATCATAACATTAATCAAAATAGGCCATCTATAGGGTTTCAAAACTTGTGCATGTAGGAATAGGCCTTATAGATCTAGACATAGGTGCACCCAAAAGCTCATAATAGTCTTGTATGGAGGACATTATAGATAAAACATGGACACTAACACCACATGGTTCTACTACCCAATTAGGGTGATATCATATAGGAGGTGTTTTGACACTTGTATCATGTTTAAAACTCTCATAACAACCTCTCCCTCAGTTTTAAGCCTCTAAATGATCCATCTCATTAATTTTCTAGCTAAGTTCTTATTTGCATTAATTATTGCTATTTTTATAAATGTCAAAATTAGTCAATTATATAACAAATAAATTTTTGTATTTATTGCATATCTCTACCTTGATTTACTATACTCAACTCTTTAACAATAAAAGATTTACATTCACTAAATCTTAAAAGGTTAAAACTTTTGGTGAACATGTCTTACTTTGAACACTATTAAAACCTTAAACCTAGATGCTCTTAAGGTTTGTATCCTTTTGTTTCTATGCTCATATATTAGTTATAAAATATCAAATTTGTTTTATTATTTACTTCTTGAAATATTTCATAGATAAAATTTGTTTAAAGATTCCAAATATGTAATAGTTTGTTTTCCTACTCCCCAAACTCCAATGGTAAAAATCAATAATTGATTTGATGAAACTAATAAGAGATAATTGAAATATTTTATTTCCAAACATTCAGATATGAAAGATGACCTTATAAATATTATCCACAAAGAAATTAAAAAATAAAATAATGGTCAATATTCTACTCCCCTAGATAAAAACATTATTACACCTACATTGGGGCCAACTCAGCTAGCACAACAACCAATTTTAACTCAACAACCTTTAGTGATAGCTAAACCTCCTATGGATAGTTCCTCCACTTTAGATGTATAATCCTATATGTGGGAGGTTCATACTCTATAATATAAGGTGTTATATATTTTGTGTTGAGCTAGTAGGACATCACATTTCTTGGATTCCCATGTCTTTTACATACACCTTTTATATATCACATATAAATAACTCCATTACCATCCAAATTCATGGCACCTAAGCTTACATGATATGATGGTAAGGGTGACCCAAAGCACCAGATATGAGCTTTTCATGTAGCATGTTTAGACTGCTATCCAATGCTTGGATCCTCACTAAGTTGTTTCCATGAAGTCTAAAAGATTACACCATACAATGGTTCTATGATGTATAAAATTAGTCTATCACTACATTTAATCCATTGGAGTATATGTTTTTAGCATACTTCTTAATAAACATCAATGATAATATCTCATATGCTCAAGTAGCATAAATGAAACAAAAATCAAATGAGCCTATTATAGATTACATCTTACAATATAAGATTATATTGGCTAAGTTGACTAGCCCCATGGTAGATAAATAGCTCGAGGATATATTCAAATAGATTCTACTACCAAAATTACATGAATCTATCATGTTTAAGAAGTTTCCAACCTTCATAAATTGTGCCACACAATGAAATAAAGAGAAGTCAAGATTTTCTCTATGGGAAAACTAAAATATACAAGTGGATCAGAAGAAACTACTAAGACCTCTAGTTAACCTTCATACAAGGTAAGTGCCACTAAAAATAAGAGTGATCCAAAGGCCATAGTTAACACATATTTAGATACATTGTTAGGATAAAATAAAACACAAATTTATCCCCAAATTTCATACAATATAAATTATAAAATGAATCAATCAAACATATAAAAAATAATAATAAACATGTAAAAAATATGAGACCTCAGATTTAACGTGGTTCACCCAAGATGGGCTATATCCACCAAATTTGTCTAGTATATTGTTTCTAGCAATACAAGAGAGAAAAAAATCTTGTAACAAAAAACTTGTTACACCTCCTTACCTTCTCTGCCTCTTCTATATGCACAATAATGTTCTCTTACCTATCAACCATATCTAAATTCACTTTTAGGGTGGAAAAACACCTAAATATAACCTCTACCATCAGATCTAGAAATCTATAATCAATGGCCCAGATTGACTACAAAATTATATTTTTACAGGGTAATTTTAACAAAAAAATTCCCTTCAGGGGCATTGTCCCAAAACCCCACAAGGGGGTGAAGCCTCCCTTGTAACCCCCATTGCTATCATGGATAAAAATAATGGGATCAAAAACTTGGCTGAAAAAAAAATCAAAAATTTAACCTCTAATCCTAGACGAAAATTAGGCTCCACACCCAGCATGCATCTCCTCACTTGGTTTTATCAATACTTCCACATAGAGTTTTCACCAACCTTTCAAAATCAATAGCACATATTTTATAGTATCTCTTGGAATTAAATATCATACCTCTCCCTCCCATAAAATAAGTTGATATGACATGGCCTCTTCCAAAAAACTATGATTCTAATGCATTCTATGAATATCACAAAGCACTAGGCCATACAATAAACTAATGCATTAGCTTGAAATATAAGATACACTATTTAATAGATGATAAAATTATTGATGTAAGCACACCCATAAAGGTACCCAAATTTTAACAAATAAAATATAAGGAATTGAAAATATTCTTAGATCCATTTCTAAATCACATAATAAATGAGGTAGGGAAACTTTAGGTGTTTACTACATGTGTCAAACACATCCACCACCAACATCATATCACACTACTATAGAGGATTCAAACCCACTACATAATATCATTGGTGTGTACCATATTTTAATTTCAGCTAGACTACTCATCACTTTCTCATCCCAGGAGATTGTTGATGACCCTTTAGATTTATATGCACTCTTTGTATGAGCCTAAATAGATCATCATCCTATTTAGAGTGTTATGATTAACAATGGTAAATTATTAAGATGTACACTATCACACTTATACAAAATTTAAGGTATTCCAAATGGGAAATATCTATTATAGATAGTTATTCATAGCTTTAGTGGCCATGTTTAAAGCTCTATCAAGGAGATTGTACTTTCACTATAAGTTGGACCAACACATATGGCCACTTGATTATTAGTAGTACTTAGTGTAAGTACATTTGACATGTTATTGGGTAGGCCATAGATATAATAGTTAAGATCCATCCCATACATCATGGATAGATTACTTAAATATATACATGAAAATTAGGTGATCATAGTTGATGGTCTTTCATATAAGTATCCTCTACCTTCCCATAGGTAGTTACACCATAATTACTAGTTATAATATAGTTACTAGTTATAACATAGTTACCAGTTACAACATAGTTACAAATTACATATATGACCATAGTTCCTATCAGTACACATAGAGTTCAATAGAGACACCAATGTAGGTGAGATATACTCCTAGAGTTTTATCACATATGCATACTCTCCCACGGAGACTATTATTAAAGAGACCCCTACATCAGAGATATGTTGTAGATTATAAAGGGCCTCCCTCTACTCATTTTATTTTAAGATTAGTATTATTTAGTTATCAAGGTTATTAATATAAGGAAGTTATGACAAATACAACATATTCTACCAGATGTGTCCCTAAAATAACTATAGTTCATAAGAAACCATAGTCAATTTCATAGATTCCTAAAACCATTTCAAAAGTAGTGCCAACTATAGATCACTCAGTACAATGGGTTATGGGACCACAGTTACATTTTCATACAACACACATGATCATTATTCCTTTATCTAACATAAGCCACATTGATAGTGAGTTTCTCATGAGACTCATCATTGTTATTGCTCCTCCCTTCTCATAGATTCTTTCCTTCTTCCCTAATCCTTGTATATAGTTTCATTTTCATATTTCTTTTATGGATCTTATATCCAAAAAAAATAAAAATAATATAATATTTTAAAAACACAAAAAACATTAAAATATTTACTCAAAAAATACAAAATTATAGATTATATACACTGTTATGTTTACACTTATTATATTTTATAGACACTACATATGCTAGCTATCTTAGAATAGATAGTTTTATCATACATACATACTTCACTTATTATTGTCAAGTGCTTATAGATTGCTATAGAAATCATGTATAATACACCAATCTAGATTTACTATTATCTACCCACTAGAGTTATATATGTAGATACATAGGTTCTTTATTTGACACATGTGTCCATTTGGAGGCACCCTACACATGATTTTAATTAACATGTTACATTTTTATATATTATACATTACAACTTTAGCATTGTTATATCTTGATATTGATCATGTTACACTTAATCAATTTTTTTGATGGCTGTTACTACTTTAGACATAACATATATACCTCTTATATCTTAAACATATTTGTATTTCATTTTCATGCACACTTTCATTTATAGCTTTCCTAGTTTAGAATTGATTATATCTCTATGATTCTTCTATTCAAGGGCATTTAAATATGCCATTACTCTTTGGATATATGCCACTTTTTTTCATAGTATGTATGCTTTGGACATGTGACCATGCCCTTATGTGTACCTTCTTGATTGCCTATGAAGACATTTGAACATGTCCTATGTGGCTCTAAGCCAACTTCATTGTTATTTGCATATGTGGATAGTCAAACATGTCCTTGTATGTCTTGATTTCTCAAATTTAGTTACATGTGCCTATGTCCCTTATATTATGGCCCCTTGGCCTGCTTTATTTTTCTCATTTGTTTTGTATATATTTTTTCTTATATGAGCCAAGGCCATGAAACTTGTCTCTTGCTTGTTACACACTCAAATTTTAGTTGACATGAGGGACCTCATGCATCTCCCCTTCCTACTTGGGTGCAATGATGGACATCATACCCTATCCCCCTAGGTAGCTACTTAGTTATTAGTAAAATTTGTTGTTGTATACATTATTATATCTATGTTGACAACCTTTTGAATGTTATACATAACATATATCACATATTAAAACTTATATTATCTTTAATTTTGATGTTATATATGCACGTTATATTGGATTATTACACATATATCATATATGCTCCAGCTAACACACATTTTGTAGAGATTTTTATTTTAAGTATATTTCTTGCACATGTTCAACAACCCCCCTCAAAAGAGGGGGAATTCACAGGTGTTTATCATAAATATTAGGATACCATCATGCACTCATAGTATATTTTTAGCACACATGCTCAAATTATAGAAATCAGACTCAAGTAAACATAGTGGAAAATAGTGACACAAACATTAGTATAGTTGCATAGAAAATAGAATAGATAGACACTAAATCCTAAATTGGCACACTATAATCATATGGCACTACTATCCAAGATATGGTGATACTATCCAATAGCCTTAATTTTTAAAAATTATATTAGCTATAAAAGTACATGTACAGTCTAGGTTTTCATAGGTTTAGTTAAAAATTTACCAATTTTAGCTCAATTTAGCTCAAATTAATATGATATTATTCAAATTAAGGAATCATGCATGACATAACCATTCTCATTTATAGTTCATAAACTCATATGCAAATTATTATAACTTAATCCATAATCTATATGCTCAAATATCAAATTTGGAGGCATGTATGTGGTACATTATTTTCATTTCTCACTTACACACCAATTGATTAGATGGAATGACAAACTCCATGTAATTTTACATAATATATACATAAGACATCATATTCTATGTTACACTCTAGTTTCATGCCATACTCCATCTACAATGGTTAGCATTCTTGAGGGGCCCAGATATACCTAATATACCTAAATGGCCATTGTTAGGTTGTGGAGCTAAAAGCTTCACCAGGATGCAAATTGGAGGAGGTTGTTGAGTTACAGGCAACCGACGTCGATCTAATCAACTGATATTGATCATATTTAGTGTTCACAGTAACTAATGTCAGTTATGGGTCGGTCGACATCGGTCAGATAGGCACCAATGTCGATAGCTTGTGTGTTCATGTGTTTGCGTGCATCTCCAAAATTGGTCTAATTTTAGACAGACAGTTAGTTTGCATGTGAAAGACTAATTTTAGTCTTAGAGCTATAGTTCTAATTATTGTAATTAGAAGTCTAATTATTGTTTGTATGGGATCTATTTAAGAGACCCATGGGGCTGTATTGTAAAGTGTGCTAGATAGAGAGAGCAAGGTTAGCTCCTTCAGAGGGAAGAGATCAAGGTTAGCTCCTCATAGTGCCACAGTGGCAGGTGTGTATGATCAGGTAGATCTATGAGAGAGCAAGATCTGGTAGAAGATCCACAAGGGTGTTGGTAGGGAGAATCATAAGGACTTGGTAAGGTAAGGACAAGGGTTCTTCTGGGTGTGTATGATCTAGGTCGATAGGTGTACAAGGCCAGGTTGATTTGTGGTATAGCAATATTAGGTGAGATCTACATGGTAAGTAAGGTCAGTTGATCTACAGGTGTGTGTGTGTACGAGATCTAGGTTTACAGGTGTGCAAAACTAGATTGATCTGTAGGTGGTAGCAAGATCAGGGAGATCAGCAACACAACAGGTAGTAAGATTAGGTGAGATCTACTTGGAGTATGTGGTGTACTTGGACTTGAAGTATGTGGAGTACTTGTTGGACTGGGAATATTGTTATTGACTGGTGGACTGGCAGTATTGTTATTGACTGGTGGAGGTGAGCAATAACTCTGTGTTTGAGTTGTTTGTTGTGACCATAGTTGAGAGAGAGAACTCTTAAAGGATATTATTGTATGCCCTAGAGGTTTTGGAGCCCTAGAGGTGTGGGAAGAAGAGTGTGACTTCTTTATTGTAATTCCTTCTGGAAGTGTATTAATACAATTGGGTATTGTCTCTCATATTTTGTGTTGTTTTTGATTTCTAGTTACTTATTACTTCTAGTTAAATTTTGTGTTTATTTTCTTATATAAATTTAATCAATTGTGCTCCTAATCCTGACAGCCATAGTGCTAAAACATCTAGTTAGACATTTCCAGTTACATCATGCAGTTTTAATTCTACATGTATCTAATATACATCGATAGGTAATATAGTCTACTTGGGTTCTTGAGCCACCTACATTAGTGGGTTAGACATACCATCCATCCAATCCAAGCTATTCATAGGTCATAATCCACCAAATAAGGGTGGGAAATAGTAGAGTAAAATCTAGATTGATTTCTTGAGCTACCCAAACATGAGAATTGAATAAGCCATTAGCTTAATCCAAGTTATTCATTGATTGATAACTATCTACATGCACACATATAGGTTATCACCATGTTTATACATTGGTTTATATACCCAATGAGGTGTATTTGTTCCTCTCCTCTGTCTTAGTTTTTTTACTCAATTTTACTTATTCACTCAAATTTTTCTTTTCTTTTGATATATCTTAAGTAAGTATTTATTTATGTATGTTTCACTTGCAGGACATGTAATGAACCATGCTTCACATACTCAAATCTAGATTCATAAGACTCACCTCATAGGTATGTCTAGGTACATTTATTTTTCCTTTATCCTAGTCACTTTTATTTTCTATATTTATAGAATAATGGGGGGAATTTAATCACCTAAAAGTGACACTTGAGTGTTAAGAGTGCTAATTAATACCACATATCCATAACTTATCCCTAAACCTATCCTAGGGCCTATTTGTAAACTCATCCAACCTTTGAGTGGGCCATAAAAATCCCTAGTCATCCCTCAAGTAGTATCAAACCCTCTTTCTTGTATCTTATCCCTTCGTGATTTAGTCCCTACCACCTAGACATTGGCACCATAATAGGGATATTAGCTCCACATGGTGCTTATGTCCCCATATTGTCTTTACTATCCTTTCCTTAATTTTTCCTCAAATGGATATCTTTTCAAATCTTAGACCTCCTAAGGTTGTCCTAGACCACTTTCAGCACCCACACAAGCATTATAATGATATAAATACATGAATTTTAGCCTTTTATCCACTAAATGGAAATCAGACACAAATCACACATATAATCCTAGAACATGTTATGAATAATTAAGGTTATCAATCCCTATTATGAATTAATTCTAAATACTACCATTTATAACATTATTAATCTTAGATTACTTATATTTCTAGTCTCAATTACATTCAAATCACTCAAGTTAACCATCATCCTAGTTTTATTTACACTTACACTAGTACTTAAGTGGGAAAAATACATCGAGCTTGATCCCTCTTTAGAGCATTGGTATGTGGAAAAATCTCATCATAGTGGGGTGTTGAGGATGTCAAACCTACCCAAATAACAAGCACACTATTCTACTTTTATAATTTAGATGCCCTAACAACATGGAAGATTAGGGTTTTCTCATAAAATTCGATTAGGGTTTACTCATAAAATTAGTCAAAACAAGCCATCAATAGAGTTTCAAAACTCATTCACACAGCAATAGGCATTATATATATAGACATAGGTTCACCTAGAAGCTTGTAATATTCCTAAATATAAGACACTACCACCAAAATAGGGACACTAGTGCCACATGACACTATTGTATAATTAGGATGATACTATCTAGGAGGGGTTTTGATGTAGGATCATCACTATCTCCTTGTATATATCAGTCTAATTTTCATGTTTTGAGTCATTAGGGAGATATTTTGGTCCTATGAGGTATATATAATTACATATTAGGTGTTAGATTATTGACAAATTTTAATTATGGCTTAGAAAAAAAATTCTTGCCAAATTCTTGATTTAAATTTTCAAATCCTTATGTCAAGGTTTGGAGTCTACAATATTTTATAAAGGAGTTTGAAGTTGTAATTAATTTATTTAGGATGATAAAGGAGTCTAGGGTTTCCAACACATAAAAAAATATAAGTTAGTCAATTTGACAAATATTTTATTATTTAGGTAGTTACACTTCCTCAACATAAATGAGGAAGTTATGAAGGTAGTTAGGATAATTGTATGAAAATAAAAGAGTTGTAGGTGTATTTGGTAGTTAGAGAATGAGATTAGTGGTGGGGTTAGTTTTAAAATGGAAAATGTAAAATAACCCAAAATAATATAATAAATAATTATTTTTTTATTTGGAGACAAGAAAGTATAAATAGTTATTTTGTTTCCCTACATGAGTTTAGTGGAAGCTATCTATGCAAGCATGATTAATAAAGGAAAGTGTAACCAAGGCAAGTTTAAGTAATATAATAAATTTTATAAGTTTATGTATGATTTTATATAGTATTAAAAATGTCTAATAATTTATTTTCTAAATCCTTAAGAAGGTTCAAGTGGTAGACTATGTAATACCCTATTTCTATAAGTTAACAAGTAAAAGTGACTATATTTGATTTAATGTTAAAATGAGCACATTTAATAACTTTTTATTATATTTATAATGTATTTAAGGGGTCATATATTTTTAATTAAGTTTTTTATTTCAATTTATAAGTGTAATCATTAGTTTGTGAATAAAACTTGTCACAGAGCCCTATATGTTATTGTGTTTTTTACCTTACAAATCTATATAGATGTCTACTAAAGTAAAGATGGTTGGGAGGTTGATAGATATTGATTGTATAAATTCATAAGGATCAAATTTTATTTATTATCAGGCTATTGGATGTGTATTAATGTGTTTCAACACTATTAAGTAAGAAATCCTAGGTAAAGGCTTATAGACTGTGGTATCTTGGTACACAATCAAACTAAAATTCAAGTGAACCAACTGTTAAAAGCATCAAATGAGGGGTTAATATTAATAATAAAGATTCATTGATTAAATTAAAACAATATTAAATCATTTATATGGTTTTAAAACTTTTGATAAGTGTTAAACCTCATATTACACCTTCTTAGATTGTGTAGACTTTGATAAACCATGTTTCTAGGGTTTCAAGAAAAGATTGGGTTTCTAATAGTTTGAACTATATAAATCCCTTAAAAATTGGTCATTAGTGATGGTATATGATATAATAAATTATTTTTAGTTTTATATTTTGGTTGGGTACAAATATGTACCATTAGAAGTGATTGTTTATGAAATAGACCTAGAGAGGCCTAATAAACCTAAATAAAGCACAAAAAGGGTTTGGGAAAGTAATCAAACAATTTAACAAAGTATTGAGACTTTGTAGATATAAATAAGGACATAGAGGGTATATATAAATGGTCTTGTTTTTGAAATAAAGGAACATACACCTTTGTATAAGCAATAAATGCCTTAAAAGGCTATAGAGACTATGTTTTATGTAGGTAGAGTTATGTAGACTAAGGTAAGAAGTGTTGATGAGATGGTGAGTAGATAAAGAGAGATAATAAGACAATTATAATCATGATCAAGACATTACAAACCATAATATGATAAAATGAATATAAGATCCATTACATGAAGAATGATCCAATGAGCCATTCTGAAAGTGTGCATCTTGAAATATTATTTGTGAGTCCTTCTAAATCATTTTGGTATCAAAGCTTGAAGGTCATTAGGAAAAGATAAATAAGGTGGTAATAAAAATAATGCACACATTTTTTTTGTTATGTATTTGATCTAATTCATTACAACAATCTTGAAGAATGTTGTAGGTTGATTGAAAGGCTTCTAAAAGAATATTGCAAGTGATTGAAAGAGGTTGGTCAGGTAGTTTGAAAGCCAAGAGAGACTTAAGAAGAAACAATTAGTTATATAAGATCAAAAAGGAGAGATAAAAGTGATAATTCAAAGAATTTTATATAAGGAGATATCTTGGTTAAATGATGGAGCAAGGTGTAATAGACTTTCTTAAGAAAGTACATATGGAAAAGAGAATGATAGGAGAGATACCTAATACAAAGGACTAGTTGAGAAAGTAGAGGAAAGAAGAGAGAGGTGAGATACTCTCAAATTATCATGTATAAGGATTTTTTACAAGTCTATCATATCATTTGTCATTCATACCAAATAAGGAAAATTTATACCACTTTGTTGAAAAAGTGGGCATGCTGGGAGAGTTGGGTATGCAGAGAGAAGTTAATGATCATGTCAAGGATGAATAATAAATAGAGGAGGTTGATGAGGTTTAAGAGGCTAAGATTTTTGAAGGAGATAATAGAAATAAAATAGTATTACTCCCACAAGTAGCAGATCCAAGCATAGAGAAAACAAGCATACAAAAACAAGAGACCAGTTTCAAGGAGGACAAGTAGGAGATTATTTTCATTGACTTGTGTGTTTCATGTGTAGGTTTGTTGAAGGAGAATAACTAGGTTTTGAATATGATTATGTGTGATATAAATGTGCTAGAAGATGAACTCAAAGGAGAAAAAAAGATACAAAGAAAGAGAGAGATGAAAAAAATAGGAGCCATCATCATATTCAACAAGCATCATAAAGGCTTATGTGTGTCAAATAGACCTTGGGATCTAGGAGGAGATGCCTTTGAAAAAGAGGTTCTAAATAAAAACATCAAATTTAAACTAGTTATAACTTTTAGGTAAATTTTCATTTTGTTCTTTAGTAGTATGATACAAGATCATCACTACATCCTTGTATATATTGGTCTAATTTTCATGTTTTGAGTCATTATGGAGTTGTTATGGTCCTAGGAGGTCTGTATAAGTCCATATTAGGTGATAAATTATTGAAAATTTTGAATTATGGAATATAAAGTATTTTCTTGGAAAATTATTGAAATGAATTTTTAAATCCTTATGTCAAGGTTCAAAGTCTACAATATTATCTAAAGGAGTGTCAAGTTGTAATTTATTTAGTTAGGCTTAGAAAGGATTCTAGGGTATATAACACATATTGTTGGAGTTCTAGCTTGCACCTATACTAAAAAGAGATTATTCAAGTCCCCTAATAAAACCTAGTCCAACATTGGATTGGTCTAAGACTGTGGGTTGTCTATTTTTAGGCCAAACCTATATAGTTTAAAGGGCTAGATCCCTTGATATGATAATGTAGTGCTTTTCATAAAACCTATATCTATCACAAGTAAAAGGGAAAGAGGTGAAAACTAAAACTAGAACCTAACCTATATGGTGATGCACTAAATTATTCAATGATCCACTCCCATCTTAAACACTTATATGACTACTAAAGAATCTAATGGGGATAAGAGTTGATCATAATTTATGACAAGGTTCCACACAAGTATTTTTCATGAAGGTTTGGTAGAAACCTACAACTTGAAGGATAAACAAGACAAGGTCTATGAAAGACACTATAGGATCTTTGACACTTCAACAGAAACATCCTTAAACAACCCTTCATAAAACCTATAAGGAACTAAAAAACATAAAATCGAGGTACTAAAGGAAATTAATATGATAGAAAATAAATGTACACTATGAAGATCAAACTTCAATGATATACACTTAACATTCACTTAGAATTTAAATATGCCTTGTATTGCTTCAAGAGAGTTATATGAAGATTTTGGTAGAGCTTTTCTACACCCAACTAAGGGATGGAAAAAAGGAGCTCAATTCTTAAATTTATAATAATAAAGGAAGGAAGGAGGGAGGAAATTTGGCATATAAGGGGTCATTAATGAGCCCAATGTGGCTTGGAAAAGTTACAACAATATTTTCTTTCTTTATGAGCATTGGCATTCTTTTAATGAGAAAATTTTTGTGTAGAGGTGGATATAAATCATTTAAATAACCTCAATTATGCTTTGAAATTCCCTATAATATCTCCACATTCCTCCCTTCAATAGTTATTAAATGCATATGGGGTGTAAATAAGGTCATCTTAGGTGTTGAGTAGCCTTGATATCAATGTGCATGCAAAATTCCTCATGAAACTACCTTTCACCTCTAGTAAAGACACCCATTTTGGTGTGATCTCACATAGATTATAGTTATAATTTTTTTAAAGGGAAAATTAATGTCTTCACACCACCTTCCCTTTTCTAGATCCTTCCACTTGTTTGATAAATAGACCTATATGGTTAGCTATCCAAAATTATGTCTAAGTTCACCATGATAGTGATTCAATAGATAAAATTGTGATTAAAACTCATTTGATATAAATTATATAATATTTTAAAATCCTATAATGTATTGACATTGATTATTTATAAGAAATATCCACTTGCAAAACACTCTAGTTTTACATTAATAGGCCAAAACATTGCCTCACAGACTAGTAGTTTTGATCAAGATGATGAGAACCCTTTTAGGGGGTTTCATGGATTTAAATTATGTTTAATAGGAATAATAAGTATTTAATATGCTCCCTAAATATTTTATAATCCTTTTTTAGGCCCTGTAACACAAAAAATAACAAAAAACCTTGTTATTTTACCCTTTCAGGAGGCATCTGTACACCTATACAATCTAATGCCATGGATTGAAGCCACTCTAATTTTTCTATAGGTTCCAAGTGATAATAAAGGTAATTATAAGAAATATAATTTATTTATATCTAAACATCTCAATATTGGCTGCTATTAGGATTTAAGGGAGGTTTTAGGGGGTTTTGAGGGTTTTGGCTTGGTTCTTGAGAATCTGAGCTTGGTTTTATGATTTGATTATATCAAATCCAAGATATAAATATCCATCACCTTTAAAAATAATTTTTATGCATTTAATATACTCCTATTTACCTTGGTGAGTGATTTAAGATGATCCCTTTGTGAAGATCTTATCCTTTAAGAAGTCTCCATAGGTTTGCAAGTGGAAATATGCACTGTGGTTGCTTCTCTAGGTCTTGTAATAGGCCACATGGATTTATAAAAATGTGATAATGATCCTAAAGAGGATTATTAACCCATAAAAATAAAAAATTAATATCATCTCCACTCTTTTTATGGCACAACCATGATAAAACTTAGATATCATTCTATCTACACACATTTACTACAAGCTTCGACCTTGCACATTGGTTTGTGAGCTATGTATGCTTTTATATGACTAAGAAAATGACATATATGCCTCAATAACTATACTTAATACCTTAATAAATATATTTTTGTCTACTATAGTGGATATGACCACGTACATTTAGGTCTACAACTCTTTGCCCTCATACTCGTCATGGAAGTCAACCATGGAGACCTCTAGGAGGTATAACCAAGTTCCTTGAGGGCCCTCCTTTTAAAAATATTTTTTCATGTGAAAACCATTTTTAATTTGGTATTTTAACTAAAACTATCCTTTATAATCCTCCTCTATATAATTTTGGCCCTACACATGCTAATCAAGTGGCCATGGTGGTGTCTAGGGGACCTCAAAGATAGTTTTATGGATGGAAAATTGCATTTGAATGGGTTTTCAGATAAAATTTCACCATTGGGTCAATTATATGTTTTATTTAGGGTTGTATGTGTATAAAATATTAAGGATGATTCATAGAGTACATATGTTTAACATTTTAATAAAGGCCATGAATGGTTAGGGCATTGACCCACCTCCTACCTTAAATAGGTTGGTATTAGGGTTAAATGCATATAATTTTTGAGTCCTAAACTTGTCAAAAATCATTCATATATTTTATACCCTAATAATAATCAAATTACCATGGATTTTCTTATTTATTAAGGAAACTTAAAATCCACTAGGGGCTTTGGGATCAGAAGAGGCATATGGTGAAGTGGGTGAGTATATGAATCCACCCCTCAAAATGTCTACACACAGGTAGACTAGATTGAGCTAGTCTTTTGGGAATTCAAACCACTTTTTCCACCTTTTTACCTTTGAAACCTATTTTTTAGGTTTAAAAAAATCTCTCACTCCCCCTTTTGGACATTTGGTGGGCCATAACAACTTGTAGGGACTTTAAAACATCATTTAGGTCTATTTGCAATACTACCTACATGACTATGCAACTACACCTTAAAGATTTTTTAACATGGAAATGAGTTTTAAAAATTAAAATAGGTTAAAAATGGTCTTATAAAAAATTAAACCTTGAAATAAAACCATTCATGGATTCCACATTTGAGTACAAATATCATACAATTTGGATATGGCTCCAACTTCATCATTTGCTTGCTCAAACAAGCCTTGGTCTGAGAAAAAAATAATGAATATGTGCACTATTTGTCTCAAAAAAAGTGAGCATGTATAGGCCTTTTATAATTCATGACCTCCTTATGTATAAAATTTTGTACCCTTTTTGTGATTTTAAGGGGTCCATATCCTCATTTTTGGCCCAAAATACCCTAAAATTACCTACTAAAAAGCACTCAAGTTTGCAAGTCTTAAATATGACTTGTAGTCTTAATTTTGAGCGTAATTGATGGCTCTAATAAGTGTCTATGACATACTTATAATTTTATCCATGTTCATATCATATCCTTTCCACACCAATTCACTACATAAGTGATCCTTCTACTTAATTTAGGCCTCACTCTCATGCTTGCACTTGCATGTATAGTTTCATGGCTATGATGATGTCACCATGCCTTCATAGGGGTAGTGGATATAAGTTATACACCTTATAAAACGTTATTATTGCATCCTTTATGTTTTTTATAACTCTTTTGAGTTCATATGAAGTGGGGGCACCATCCAATTGAATATTGTCACTCTATCATCACTTTTCATCATGACTGCATGTAGGTTTATTACCAAGCCTATATTAAGAGAGAGATGACCTATATGGTGTTTTAATGATTTTAACATGAATGGAATATATCACCTCCAATATATTTTTATGATGCTCAACCCATTATTTCTCATAATTAATCCTTTCTTATTTAACAACTCAGATGGCTCTCCTTGATTTTTTGCTTTAATGGCTCCTATGACTGATTGTAGGTGCCTCCCTTAGCACCCCCATGTTGCCTCATGGCCATATGGGTTTAGGTTATGATGACCTCAATGGTGTAAGTAGTACCATTTCAATATGGGGGTCTAATAGGAGTGATCAATATTTTAGGTAATGGTGGGTGAATGGAGGAGGTGATAGTGGCAACACAATGGAGTGAAATAGGCATGACAACATAGTGTAACACAACTCAAAGGTAGTGTAACAATGTGGATATGAAATGGGAATGGAATGAACACAATACCCTCTTAAATACCAACCTAAATAGACTCTGAGGACACCATAATCTATATTAATGCAACCATAAATGCTTTGAGGCAGAAACAAGGTGTTTAAGGTCTCATAATGAAACATAATATTCTTAGAAATACCTTAAAATCTATGAAGAAACCTTAACTTTTAAAAAAAGTGACTAAGTATACTAAATGCATAAAAGGGGGTCTACAAGGGTTGTGACACCATATATAATATTTAGAATATGTTTCAAAACATGAAGTCAACTTAGTACCATATCACCACCTCCTTCACATACCATGAAACTCATTAGAATCATGTAGATGTTTAATGGACCATATACACAGTCCATCCCACAGTGTCCTTCAACATATATAAGTTGATTTTTATGAAATGTGTTGAATAAAATAAGACCATTAAACTTTGAAACTAGGTGAGAATGTGTTGAGGGCCATACCACTTTTTTGCAACCATGAAACTTGTCTCATAACCCTTGATAAAGGCATCCAAAACATTACCTCTTTCTGAGACTAGTTTTTAGACCATGCATAGGAATTCAGTCAAGGATATTGATATGCCATTAGATCTCAAATGAGTATATTCTATGCTATAATCATCATAAAAATATGCTACATGACTTTGGAGAGTAATCCAATTGTTTGGTTATTACAATTGAATCAAGTTCATTTGAAAAATAATGGTCTCAAGATTGATTCTACATATGAGGAGGGCACAAAAACTTATTAACCAATGTTCATAGAGGATAGGCCTTCAATCTCAAGACAAATTCCATGAGTGACTATCCCCTTGAGTGTACTTTCTATGGTCAAAATATTGGACCCCCAATTTTCCCCTACTATATAAAATGACCATTAACCTGAAGGGTCCTCTAAGCTCACCAAGGAGATCGAGGTAGAAGATCAATGGTTTTGGGCCCCTCCCAAGCTGAAACACTATGATTATTCCACCATTGAACTTATCTGAACTCACTTTAATAGAATATGCCTTTGAAAAAGTTGATCCATATAATAAGGATTTGTACTATTGAGAAAGTACTTGTAAAGTGTCAATTTTCCTACAAAATCTCCTTATTTTAGCCCTAAAATGTAGCTTAGTGATGTTGTGGAGGGAAAATAAGAAGGAAACACCGTTTTGACTTAGTGACTTGACTTGAGGGAGATGAATGGTCACAAATTGGTATGTGTGGGCCCTTATTGGGAGAATTGAGTATTAAACAAGGGAATAGTGGATCTAATGTAGGTATTAAATGTTTGATGGTGGACTAATAGGACTCATGAGGTCCTTTTGGATGTGTATGAGTGTTTTAGTGGTCAATTAAGGCCAAAATAACATCCTTTTGTGGTTAAAACCATTGACCATACTCAAATGCATGGCTTTGAAAGAGGTTAATCAACTAGAACACCATGTTAATGCATATAAACTATATCAAGAATCAATAAAACTTAATTATATCACATAATATCCTTCATAATTATACTTTAATTATCAAAATGGGCATACTTTTTGATAATTATGCATGACTAATGTGTTCTTAGAATCTTGTCAAATTGTCTCCTCTAACTTTGGATTCATTACTGCATCTTCCTTATATTATTAATCCTTCAAGATGTACAGGGGAAAACTAAACACTTTAGACACCATAAAACTTCATGAATCAAACTTGACATGGGGAAAAAAGGCCTACAAAGACTACTAAGGCAAGTTTGAAGTGTGACTGATCAATAGACTCACTAGACATCCCTTTAGAACTCCCAACATTACTAAAAATTAAGTTTCAAATATAGGTCATATCCCTAATCTATATGGTTGGAAAATTTATAGGCCTAGGACTAGATATTGACCAACATTTTTGGTGACTCAGTTGGCTTAACTAGCCTACTGGTCATGAAACCTATAAATTTGATCAAAGCTTGCTCA